>JBBJLR010000087.1:9908764-9923078 GCA_037577145.1 Brachypetersius gabonensis
GTGTGTGTGTGTGTGTGTGTGTGTGTGTGTGTGTGTGTGTGTGTGTGTGTGTGTGTGTGTGTGCGCGTGCATGCATGTATGGCTGTATACCTTGGCAATAGGTAGAGACAGATCCCAGAACGGATCGAATACTGTCGAGCAGAAGCCACACTCGCTGCAGGTCAGAGAGCTTTTCAACTGGCCCACGAACAGATCTGGAGAAGAAAACAAGCATCATTAGTAACACTGGCAGATTTTAACATTTCAAGATATGAAATGCAGATTTGTTCAAATTTGTTTTTGTCTTTTTTTATTACTTTGCCACAATAAAAAAAGCACTATTTACACTGTATTAATAATAAAAAACTATACAACATCATTACATCAGGATGGGATTAGAAGTGTAAATACAGCCTAGGATTTTTCAATACGAGCACAAAAATGGTTAAATAGTGTTTTGAATCCATTCTTACAACCTTGATCCATTTGTTACTTTAATGTCAGCTCATTGCAATTCATGCATTTTTACATTCTTAACTACAAGCAGTGAAGTAAGACAAAGCGCACTCACCCACTACTTTGCTGTCTTCCCTCTCCAGATATTTGTTCCACATTCTCTTGGCTTTCTCATCATCCCTGAGGAGAGAACAAACACACATCCGCATGAGCCTTTACACCATACTCTTCTTAACAAGAGCTCAGTGAGGGAAATACAAGGTGTGCGTGTGCTTACGAGAGGTGGTCGAAGTCCTCCACAGGCACTTTGGGCCTGACCAAAACTCTGTTCACCTCATTGTGGAGCCCGTCTAGGAGAAAACGAAGGAACTCCTGAGCATCCTGCTGACTGGAGGAGAGAAACAAAGAGATACAGAAAGATTTTCATTCTATTCTCATAGTTTTTTTTTTACAATTATAAACAGAGCTTGAAATGCTTTTTGTGCATGCATATTTATACATTTTTTATAATAAAGGCTTTTAAGTTTTCTTCAAAATATATTTATAGAAATAAATCTTTAGGAAACTTCATACTTTACATTAAATACCTAATTACTGATAGCTATCTAATTCATCTGATATATAGTGACAGTACTTTCATCCATGATTTTGATCTAAAAACGAATCTGAAATGTTGTAACTTACTTGTAACCTACGAAACGGGGGGCGTACTTCTGGATTTGTGTTTTGAAGTCAGAGGGACTGATGGCTTCATTGCTCACTGATGTCCACAGAGTCTGGGTAAGCTTGGCAAACTCTGAAACCACACACAAGAAGACGGGTGAGATAAGGAAAGTGGAGAACGTAGTGACGTTTGCTCAGTTTCAGACAGTGACCCGCAGTACACAGAGAATCCAGCAGGCTCTTACCCTCCATGAGAGCTGCGCTGGCCCTGCATTTGTTATTGAGGTCGGTGCGGTGCGTGTTCCGCAAACAGTAGTCCCGCAGGTCATGGGTGTTGCTTAGACACTGCAGGATGGAGTTCATGAAACACTATGGAAAGAGAGAGAGAGCGAGACAGCTGTTGTAAAATAATCAATGCTCACTATACGCCGCTAATTCTGATACAATCATGCTGATTCATACTCACAGTGTTCCCCAGGTTCCTCAGGCCCACAAGTCCCTGAGCATTCTTGGAGTTCTGTGAGACAGGAGACACAGACATAACTGTTAATAAACTGAGGTGACTAAAATAGCAATAGCAGATGGAAAATGTTCATTTTTAGCGTATACAGTAACCCCCCAGTTTTACGTGGATCAAGTGTTGCGGATTTCTTTTGAGAACAGAACTTTTTGCTTTTTTGTGGCAATGAAATTTTTTCTGGAAGTATTCACACAAGGGGACTCAGGGCAGGCTGGAGCAGACCTGGAAGCACTTTTTTAGAATTCCATACCAGGGTTGAGCCCCCGCACTGCAAGCACGAAACTCCACAGTTCGACTGATCTCCAGGAGACCTTTCCAACGAGCCATCAATTGTATTTTTAGCCCAAGTAGATCAGGGGTTATTCACTGAAAACCGCTCACCTCGCTGCGGTGTCCCAATACTTTTGTCCTTTTGAGTTGCATATCTCAGCAGGGAATTTAAATTAAAAGAGGTGAATAAGGGTTTACCTTTACATTTTCATTAAGGGTAATGTTTAAAGAGTTTAAGAGTTTAAAAGTTTTTAGAGTTTAAAATGAAATTAAAGTGTTCTGGGAGCATATTTCGGGGCATAATTAGGGTTTACACTATAAAAATAGGCATTTTTAGGCTTTTATTTAAATAACCAAAGCACAACAACATGGTTTTTCACTATACACGGGTGCTCTTGGAATGTAATCCCCGCAAAAAGCAACATGATACAGAAAACGATGCGATAAATTAGTGTGATCTGATGGTGATGGATATTAATGATGGAGATGTGTGTGTGTGTGTGTGTGAGCTGTTCGCTCTGATTTCTCCAAACAGCATGTGGGCAGATTTGAAGAGAGACCCTGCTGCTCACAACTCCTCCTAAACAAACAGGCTCCATCTGCCGCATCAAAACAAGCACAGCAAACAAAACAACAACAAAGCGTTATTAAAGTGGGGATTACTGTATAATAGCATAACAGAAGCAGTGATATGTCAGTGTAGCTGCAGGAGAACCCCACCCCCCATTTTCTCAGGGGAATACGAGATTCTGATGTTTTGGCCAAATTCTCAGTTTCAGAGATTCTTAACGTGTACCGACGCTCACGTGAACGAGACACAACAGTGTAATGCCTGTCTTTATAAAACTGTTTGTTTATTTCATTTGTAAAGATGTGGGCTCGTACGTATCTTCATATTTATTATACTCATACCCGTATGTAATAATAGAGTCTCCCCTATGAATTACACATATGCTTTTCTACAAAGTCAGCACTGTGTTGTCCTGAACGTGCACAAAAACAATCGCACGCACACAGTCCTCCACAACACTGCCGTGTCAGCTCACAGAAAAACACTGATTCGATTTCCAGGCATATTACATCCTAAGGTGGTGATTCTTAAGTTACAGGGGTGAGAAAAGAAAAGCTGGCCATTTCGTTTTTTTTTCGTGCTGCTTACTTTGTGATATGTGACTGCACTCACGGTGGTGTCAGCTTATGCTCTTCACGTGTACGAGAGAGAGGCCAACTTCCACCAGATTAAAAATGCACCAGACTAACTTCATAGATATCCCAGTTCAGCGAAAAACGACAGGCTTGTATTAGTTGGGATCTTATCTGGAACTTGCTCTGTTTTCCAGGCAAACCCCAGCATAAAGGCAGTTCCAGGTATAAGAGGGCCAGTACTGAACAGCTGAACTTTCCACTGATAAATGACTAACCCTAATGACAAACCACACTCGTGACCTATTACAACTAATTATGCAAATGAGGACTAATGGTCTTACACACCCATGCTCACTAGATTCACATTTTACAGGATGCGAAGTGCTTAATGTGCAGTCAAATTGTAGAAGTGAGTCCCGATAAGACAACAAGGATCACTTCACAATAATTCCCCATTCACTTATTTTTTTTTCATACAAGGAATAACAATGTAGACTTTGTCTCTACAGTATTTTTAAATACTGCACATATTTCGGGAACAAAATGATTATTAAATGACAATAAAAGATTATATACATATTTGTTTTGATTACTTTGTCAGCTTACGTTCCCGGTGACTTGATCAACAATGAGAAACTTTTTTTAATGATCATGTCTCTGTTTATGGGTGCACAACATTCTTTTTTTTTCAAAGCCATTGAGCTTCCTACTGTTTATTGGAAACCTGTGAGGTTGCACTACAAACATGCTTGTAGGAGTAATGCAGTGTTGATTAGTTTACTCGGTAGCTCTTAGTCACACGGCTGAATCACTCTATACAGCCAGCAGTGGCAGCTCGAGCCCCTCACACCTCCACACTAATTACAGGCCTGGGTTGAGTGCCTTGACGCACACTATCACACCCAGACCAGATCAGGGTGAGCCGAGGTGGTTTTTATTCTGCTCCTGCCCCCAGGCAGTGTGTGCCAGGCCTCCCTCTGTTGGGTCACATGAAGGTTCTCATGGGTCCTGCGGAGCCGTGACAGAGGGTTGAGTCTGTGAAAGACCTGTTTAGACGGGATGCTGCCAGTGGGCGGGGCATGGCTGCTGCCAATCGGCAGAGCCTGGCAACGTCTCTAATCACACTGACTGGCAGGGGTTGAAAGAAAAGGAGAAAGAACGCCATGTCCCTAACCTCAGTGTTTTGGAATGTCATCAGCTCAACCATAAGAGAAAGCAGGCTTACAACACCAGAAACCACACACACACAGGCTGAGCCAATCAAGCACATGCCCATGCGCTCGTCACTCAAACAAATCCATGCTTCCTATGAAATGTGCTGACCTTACTGTAAAACATAATATATTCTGTTATTATACATACATACATATATTCTATGTGTCTGTGTGTATGTACGTATATGTATGTGTGTACATGTATGTATAATGTATTTAACTAAACATGCAGAATTAGTACCATTATGCTTTCTGCATGATAATATGAATGCTATTGATACTACAGCAATTATTACAAAAAATATATATTTAACAGAGAGAGAGAGAGTGTGGCAAGGCAGAGAGAGGTCCAGAGTTCATTGAGTTTCCAAATATCTGCGGTAAAGATCCCTCAGTATTTCTAGGAACCTGACTGTAATATCTCTTATCACATGCTAGCCTGATGAGGCGCATTCCTGCAGAAGCGGCTACTTAGCTGGCCACGGGGCCGGCTGCATTATGCAACAGCATGCTGTTATTGTTCCGCACAAATGGGCCAAACGCCACTTCAAGTGCTTTTATAACTACAGCGTGCAAGGGAAAATTGAGTTATTGCCAACGTGCTGATATATGCCGGGCACAATCAGACACCAAACATACTTAATGAGATGCTTGATAAAGCTTACACTGTGGTCATGGATCACCGCATAAGGCCCGGTGGAGTGCTAGAGTTGTTGACCTTTGAATCTAATGGGCGCCTGATAAGAATGTTGGTCAGGTTTATCTCATATGTTGCACAGCCCTTGTTTCACTGCAAAAGACCAAGTTTTATGGAACAATCATTGAGTAAGTGCCAAAGTACGAGCAGCCACCCTGCTTAATGCTTAGAAGGGTCAACTTGCCAGTCTGATTCTAAGTACAGTAAGGTCAACCTTCAACAGTCTACTAAGTGAACATTCAGAGCACACATTCTTATTGCCCTTTGTATGGTATTTAGTGTTGCAAGGTATGTTCTGGAGTTTTAATACATCAGCAGTGTAAGGAGGTACCCTAAGACTGGATCGGTACAGTCATTGACTACGCAACAACACATTTACGACACTTATACGTAGCTGTGCTTTGTTAATTTCCCAATGATAGAACTTTTCTTTACTTCTATCACAGCAAGTCATGAGCAGCAGATGGCGCCAGTTGCACTAAGAATGGTGTTATGCAACTAAAGACGGTGTGCTTTTCCTGAGGTGCTCAGCACAAACCCTAAAAACATATCAATCACACATTAATAATTTAATACTACATGGACAAAGGTATTGGGACGTCTGACCATTACACCAACATAAACTTTAATGACATTCCAATACAGAGACTTTAATATGGAGTTGGACCCCTTTGCAGCTAGTACAGCTTCCACTGTTCTTGGAAGGCTTTCCACAAGATTTGAGTTTTTGTGGGAATTTGTGCCCATTCATTCTGTAAAGCATTTACGAACTGGCTCACAATCTCCGTTTCAGTTCATACCACAGGTGTTGGATGGGGTTGAGGTCAGGGTTCTGTGTGGGCCAGTCAAGTTCTTCCACACTGAAACTCATCCAGCATGTCTTTATGGAGCTTGCTTTGAGCACTGGGACACAGTCATGCTGGAATAGAAAAGGTTCTTCCCCAAACTGTGTCCCCAAAGTTGGAAGTAGGGCGTTGTCCAAAATGTCTTGGTTTGCTGAAGCATTAAGATTATCCTTCACTGGAAGTAAGGGGCCTAGCCCAAATGCTGAATAACAGGTGTGTTCCAATTCTTTTGTCCATACAGTATGTGTACAGCCTCACACCATGCAACCATGCAGGACATTACACAAAGTGGGCAAACTCCCTCACAGCTACTGGCAATAATAAGGTGCTGAAAATGTCTTTACATTTCTTTAGACAGAAATTTAAAGCATCAGATACACAATCTGTTCACAACGAGGAAAAAAACCCACATCATCTGTTAGCTGCCCTGCTCTTCGCCTAAAAGTCAGTGTTCTCTGATACTGAGAAAACCCTCCCTGCGGAGCTGCAGGTTAAGCAGGGTCAGCTGAGATTTGCTGTCACTGTCACTGAGGACTTTTTTTTTTCCTTTTTCCAGCCATGTTCACACAAACTCCGCCCCTTGTGTTCTACGGTTGGTCAGTTTTTATTACGTCAATTTCATTAGATACATTCAAGAGCACATTTTCTATTTAACACTGGGGGGGGGACGTTATACCAGATTCTTCTTATTTTACACCATCTTGCATCACCGATTTTGGGTTAATCATTGGTCCCAATCAAGGCAGCTGACATTACTTATGGACAGAAGCCAAGATGTCACACTTGCGTTGATATATCTCAATAAAACTGGTCAGCTCATTCAAGTAGGCTTGATGTGACTTCAGCTAGTCAAGGCATTGCTGTCAAGTAAGTTTGATTGTCATTTCAACCCTATACACACAGTGTACAGTGAATGGAAGCAATGTTCCTCCAGGACCATGGCACACCACAAGAACTGAAACGCCACAAGACCACAGAGCAACAGAAGTAAGAAAAACAACAATAAGACAATACTTAGTGCAGTCAACAACAGCTACAGTACAAGTCTGAATTAATACAGTATTTTGACAGATACAGCTATGTATAAGGCGTCCAAAACCATCATGTATGGCAACTTGCTGATAACCTTCCATTGGCAAGTTCTGTTCTGTGTTAATCATGGACTTAAAAGCTAGTAGGATCTGTGAGAGAAGAAAGAATGACCTTTTATACTGGAAACATTGCACTCAGACAGGGGCAGACACCCAGTTCATTCATAATTTCACAGCATTCAGTACAGTCCACAATAGCTGTATAAGTCTGAACGAATACACTGTTACGGACTGATACTGTCAACTAGCAGTGGAGAGCTGCGTGTGTCAAAAAACGCATCGACTCACACGTAGGGCAGAATTAATTGGACAGATTGTCTCTGAGCTCACCTTGGCTTGGTTGATGAGGAGTCCCACGAAGGTGGAAACGAGCATGGATCGGGACACGGGGGGGCTCTTCCTGCGCTGCGGTTTGGTGAAGGGCAGCGGTGGAGCTGGGGGCTCCTCCAGCACCGTGACCGTATAGGACTGCCGTGCGCTCGGCATGACCACCACGCGTCAGACAGACCACCAAACAAGCAAAAAAAGACAAAAAGCTGCGATCGAGTTCGTATAGAGTATCGCTTCTTCCACCTCCACACCGTTGCTGACGTGCCGTCCGTCCCTGCGCCTGTCAGATGCTCGACCAAAACGTCCTTGTTGTCTGGATGCGTCTTAGAGCACCAGATATGTAAAATTCTCACATCGGAGGAACAAAAACACGAAAGGAACTTGAGTTAAGTCGTGAAAATGTTCTCGTGAACCTCGTACTCCGCCCGTGCTCTTTGACCAGACCGTGCACTGACAGTGAGATAGCTGTGTGTGTGTGTGTGTGAACGATCGAGCCTCCCCTTCGTTTTAGTCTACTGTGGTGTACGCCCCCCTCCTCCTTCCACCCCCTCACAGACGTCACGCCGAGCCCTCCCCACGTTCATCTCAGCCTGAAAGTGGGAGAGGGAGGGAGAGCGCATTTAATGCCTCCAGGTTGGAGGATGAGTTTCATGCGTAAAAAGAAAAGACTGGAGGCCTGGGCAACACGTGATTTTATTCAGCCTCCTCTTCCCTGCTTAGGTCAAATTATGAATGAAGGGGGGGGGGGGGGGACTGGTTGTCTGTCTCTGTCTGAGTGCAATGTTTCCAGGATAAAAAAAGGTATTTAGACCATGATTAACACTGGAAAAACTTGCCAGTGGAAGGTTGCCGGTCGAGCTGACATGCATGGTTGTTTTTGATACCTTTCCGTAGCCACAGAATACAGTATCAGTATCCATTAATCCATTAATACTGTATCCATTAAGGCTTGTATTGTAGCTGTTGTTGACTAAATGTTGTCCTGTTGCTCTTGTGCTTTTCTTGCACTCTTATTTGTCCTGTCTGCACTTGTGGTCTTGTGTTGTTCCGTTTCTGTGCTTGTGCTGCTCCACGGTCCTGGAGAAACATTGTTTCATTTCACTGTGTACTGTGTGTATATAGTTGCAATGACGAAACCTACTTGGCTCGACTTCACCTGACATTCTATCATAACTAGCATCAACTTTATCAGCAATTTGTGGTGAAACATCTCTGGGATTGGACAAGACAGTCTAGGCTTTGCTCCTCACACACATCAAACCTTGTCACACATTCACTAGTTGACCTTCCTTGAATCACTTTTGCTAGGTAGTAACCACTGAATACAAGAAACACCCCACAGGCCTTGCTGTTTTGGAGATGCTCTGACCCAGTCAGCCATCACAAGTTATCTAAACTGTCTTGCTATGCCGAAACATTAGAAATACGGGATGCAGCCCAAAGCCCAAAAACAGGTGTGTCCCAATACTTTTGTCCATATAGTGTATATAACACCCCTTTACAGGTGCCACTGTAACAAAATAATCAGTGGTTTTAATGTTGCTGCTGACTGGTGTAACATTAATGTTCAACCTTATTGTATCATATAATTCTAACCATAACTCTTGGGCCAGATCAGCCACACACTTTGGTATAATTCTTAGCAAGGCTGTAAAAAAAACATGCACTATGGACAAACAGTAGCAGTGAGTCACCACACACGCAGGACTGGGCTCTGTATGCTCAAAGAGCCTCTCCACTGCAGCCCCTTTAGACACCATTACCGTCAGACGCGGCAAGGCGAGCGTGTTTGTTGCTCCCACACTGGCAGCAATTTGGAATTAATGACATGGCTCCTCGTGCCCGGAGCAGAGGGTTCATTACGCTTAGCTCTTTCACCACTTGGAGAAGACGAGTCACCTGCGTAAGGAACAATTGAAAAGGCAATTATGCATCCATCAGGAGCAGCTTCGCTCCTTCTGTTCCCCGGCTGCGTGGGCCAGGCACAGCTTCTCTGAGACTCACATATTACTGATAGCTGGAGGGACATCTGTTGCACATCCACTCTTTGTGCATGGAGAAGTTTGTTAAAGCAATGATCACACCATGAAAGTGAAATGCAATTCATAAACTTCCTTTTAATTAGTCACATGCAGAAAAGGAATAGTAGAGATGTTTTTAACTTTAGCTTGAATGATATTAAATGCATTTACACTCTATATTTACATTCTATATTAACCGGCTTTACTCCAGTGCACCTCTGATCTATGGTTTGTACTGATGTCAAATCATTATCATCATTACACTTTACACATAATGAAACCTGGAAAACAAGTCTAGCAAGGCAACTTTTATCCAATTCAAATAAAATATGCCCTTTCTCTTATAAAACATCTCTTTTTTTCTCTACAAAAATGCAGAAAAGTTTAGAATCTGCATTTTTGATAAAAGTTTCATTAGTAATTTAATAATCTAGTGACTATTTGGGCAATTGAGCCACTTCATATACCCAATTTTCCACAGCAAACATTTCATTTTACTTCAAATACACGAAATGTGTAACTACAAACAACTGGCACACATTCATGAGATCCTGCTGGTGTGGGTTTCCTCCCTTTCAGTATCGGAAGTGATCTGAGCACTAAAAGCTTCCCTCTTGTGAACGAAGAGACCTTTTACAATGAGCTACTTATTACCTGTTTGATAAAATGTATAGTAATCCTTTAGCTCATTCACTGAGAATGTAACTTATTTTTTTATTAAATAATGGATTTTAGTTATAGCTGTATGATGTAATGAGATATAAATAAATAAATAATACTAAAGAACATATTCATAGAAATAAACAACTTATTTTTATCTCCATGCCTTCCTCACTTTTGGAGCTGTTGTACTTAGCCTGCAGTAACTTGGCTGAATAGTGAATAGCTTTACAGATATAAGGAACACACGTGGACTACCTGAGCACTGATGTACGTCACTCTGGATAAGAGTCTCAGCTAAATGCCGTAATGTAAACATAAATGTAAAATAAGACTTACAAGGTTCCACTGTTTTTTCACAAGTTCAGGAAATTAAACAGTTAATATTTAAACAAAGTAATTCATGGTCATTTGATGTGTTTTTACGTAGGAAATAAAGAATGGAATTCCTTTTTAAATGCTAAATATATCCACAGTGAAGATGCAGATCATTAATTTATTACCTGAGTTACTAATTCTGAACCCTGGTTGCAAATAGGCTGAGAACAGCTTCTTCCCCAGAGCGGCGGTCTCCACTACCCCTTCCAAACCCAGCACCCCTCCAGACTACAAGAACTGAAACAAAGACAGGTCTCCACATGGACAAATATCCAGATGTGCTCCCCCTCCACATCTACAGCTCACTCAGGCACCATGTATACACTCAGGAACCGCAAACTGACAATTTACACTACTGCAGACAGTTATTTAAATATGTGCTGCCATTGCACACTGACTCTTCTGTATTGTCCCACATATTTATTTTGTTATATGCTGCTTTTCCTTTTACCTGTAATTTGTTTTTTGTATTACCTGGCCTGTTGTGTGTTTTTTCTTTTCTGTCACTGCTGCTTTAAATGGAAAGACGTCACAAGAATTTTGTTGTATGAAAGCATAATGACAACAAAACTGTCTTACTTACCTACTTACTTACTTATAGGGCAAAATGGGACGAAACACCCTGGACAGGTTGCCAGATTATTATAGGGCAGGCATACAGTAAAACACACTCACACAGTCACATCTAGGGGCAATTTAGCATCCCCAGTTCATCTGATGTGCCTGTCTTTGTACTGTCTGTGGAAACCAGACCTCAGCAGAAATTCAGAACATACAAACTCCACAGATAAGACCCAGACCGTCCTGTTGTTAAGCGACAATACAGTCTGGGTATAGAGCTCCGGAAAAAATAAGAGACCACCGCATTTAAAAAACAAAAAAATAAAAAAGCATCTCTATGAGTACGACAACCATTCCATGCCAGTGCCTGTAAAATTCCTACACAAGCACCTCATTCTGCTTTATGAGGTACTGATTAGTGATCACCTGAATCATATCTTATTTAATGAGGAAAAGTATAAAACACTGCTGTAATCAACACTCTCCTCTGACAGTGTGACCAGTTTGATGGTAAAACACTACCAGAAGGTCGTCAAAGGTAATTATTGCCATTTGTTCAAGAGTGAACAAGAGATTTGTTTGAATTGAATTTGTTTGAATTGTTTAAACACTGCATCATTTCTCTTATTTTGATGGATGGAAACCATGAATGATAACAGCGTTTTAAGTACATTTGTAGATGTGTAGGTTGTGTGTATATTTAGGACGTCCAGATTTACATTATATTTGCTGCCTTCTCCTAGTAGCACAAACCCAACACCTACCTGCAGAAGACCTAAAGACCTGTAAAACCTACATTTTAAAGGTCAACACAGAACAAAGCCCTTAAAGCAGTTCTCTGGTACTGTATGTACATTGTAAAGCCTAGCAAGCCTAGAGAGTATTCTCTCGCTCTCTCTTTCTCTCTCTCGATTACATAAGAAGCATCAGAAGCCGCAGCGGTCGGCCTATTCTGCGCGAATAATTGCATTCATCTTACGAAACGGCACTCTGAATCAAGCTTATGTAAGGCCTGTTTGAAGCTGTATTGAGCCTGGCGATCATGCCAGCCATACTTTACTCCACAATTGATGGACTTGCCAAAACACCACACTGCCATGACTAAGAGGTGCGAGAGAAAGAGACCAGGAGAGAGAGAGAGAGAGAGAGAGAGAGAGAGAGAGAGAGAATGAGAGAGAGAGAGAGAGAGAGAGAGAGAGAGAGGAATGGAAAGAAAGGGAGGGACTGTGCTTTGAAGAACTGAATATCACACACACACACACAAAACGACTGTCTCTGAGAAATGGTTACATTCTCCAGGGCTCCACAGAGAAAAGGGTGAGCAGCACCATCTGCTTCCCCCCTTTCTCTCTCTCTCTCGCTGTCAGGCTCTAACGCACACGATGTGCGAACCTTTTACACAGAAAAGAGCCAAAAGAGAAAAAAAATCACTCTCACTGCAGCGTATTAGCCTAAGTCCATTACACAAGTATTTAACCCACAAATGGCTACACACAGGGTGACTGAGGGCTGTTTATGTAAGTGGGCTAATCAGTATGCCAGGCTAGTGAGCTTGCACAACAGGCCTCCTCAGCTAGCCACTAAGGTCATTTAACGTTGTGTCTCAGGACAGATTTGATGGCTATCAGGCTCGGTTTCAGGCAATGAGTTCAGAAGACTTTGTTTATGGTCTTAAAGCGATAGTGAATCAAACCAATTTTCCTCCTACTCTAAATACTGCAAAAATAAATAATGTAAATGTCCATTTGTCATTGGGAAAACAGCAAATTCTGTCTCAGTATTTAACCCATTCAACAAGTGAAGCAGTGGGCAGCCAGGAACACAGCACCCAGGGTGCAATGTGTGGGGACTGTACCTTGTTCAACGGCACCTTAATGGTGCCACAAGCAGCACTGGGACTCAAACCCACAAGCTTCTGACTGAAAGGGCAACCTAACTAGGCCACCATGTAAGAATGTGATATGGAAATTGTGAGCCAACGCTAATATTTGATATTTTTAATGTCCGTATCTGACTATGCCAATGCAAAAACGTTTTTAACGTTTTTGAGACTAGATCTGGATTGTCATGACAAAGAAGTCAGGTGGGACACCGATCCATCACAGCATGTTGCCAAGACCCACTGTTAGTTTTCACCCCTTTTTGGTGGGCATCTTGGAATTTACAGTACCAACTTTAAAACATCACAAGTCCGTCATACAAAGTTACTATTGTTTGCGGTTGGACTCATTTTAAAGCTAAGACTCTAAAGTTTCATGTGCCTGAGTAAAATATGTAAACTGGATTATCTTCAGAATTTGAGCTCAAATGAATAAAAAATGAATGTTCTATATGGCTTTTAGTACCATTTCGTGCAAGCAGAGATGCCATTTAGTTTGGAGGAATCCTTATTTTTACCACAGAATTATAAATCAATAATCGCTTCAACACCGCCTCTTTCCCATTCATTCTTTACAAAAGGCTCTGATCAACTGACTCGCACTGTTGGCTCCACCCCTCACACTGACTGCTCCGCCCCTCGGTTCACCATTCGGTTATGCAATAAGAACTCCGGGCCAGATGCACCAAAAACTTGACAAGACTTGCTCAAAACACAATAATACAACTCCAAAACAACTCGCTTTGTTTCATCATTTAAAAAAACATATATTTCCGACCGAGTGCCTCTCTGTCCGCGTCGTTCGATTGATCTGGGAGCGGTTTTCGGCCGAGAGGACTCATTCGAAATGTTTGTTAAATAGCGGAGGTTGTAATAATACACCAATGGCGTTTTAATAATACACCAATCATGGCGTAAAAAGGGTTTTGGGGACCAATTGCAGACCAATGGCATGTCTTCTTTATACTCGTGGCCCAATCAAAAGCCTCCGCGGCCCATCAGTGGTTCTAAAATACATCATTACAGATCAGTTTGAAATATCTGTGTGCTGGTCATTTCTAACTAGTCATCTACTGATTCCTGTGTGAAGTCAATGTTATTGCATCTATTTTACTCGAGCGGTGACACCAAAGTAGGACGACAGTTCAAAAATCTTTAATAGATTTACTTATGATGTTTCTCTCAGTCATTACATAAAAGTGCAAGTAGTGCCTGAGTTTTGTCAGCACATTAATTCATGCATGATTTCCACTATGCTAATCAGAGTACATACGCTTTCAATAGTAAAGAAGCGAACCTCAGGCATCAAACATGTCTTGACTGACCAATTGCATTTGGGGTGAGAGGAAAATGATGTACATTCACACTCCTTAAGAGGTGGCAAGTCTATTTAAAGCAGGTTAGTGGGACAGGGACTGCTGACTCATCACATGAGATAATTAAGTCATGAAGATGATGTGACTTAAACACATGAATGCAACAAATGCTGCACAGTCAGTTGTTTTTCTTAACTGACTTCACTGGTAAACTTGTGTGAGCCTGATATTTTGTTCACTGTTTTCACTGTTATATGTAAAATAAAAGTAAGGAAAAAAAAAAAAAAA
>JBBJLR010000087.1:9925320-9965500 GCA_037577145.1 Brachypetersius gabonensis
AAGGGATTACTTTTAAATGACTGTAACAAGTAATCTGTAATGTATTACAGTTTGGAAGTAACTTGCACAACACTGGTGGCTAAGATGCACTCGAAAGCAAGGATGAGTCAAGTGTTATATTGGATTAATTTCATTTAGTCCAGGCTAATAACAGGCTGTTTTAAAATCGTTGCCATGACAATGGGTCAGAGCACGAGTGGCTGCTGCTTCATATTGTTTGTTGGCTGTCTTGTGAAAAACTGCTACTGAGACAGCCACCTTCATTTCACAGCTACGGTTGGGGCTTTGGACATTTTTTTGAGGAAACTACTGTTAAATACTGGTTATGAAACACTGGATCACCGCTCTTGAGCAGTGTGATAGTTTCCCTACTCAAACACATTCACTAAACCTGGCAACAATTGAGCTGAGCCAGGTGTGTTTGAGCTGGGAAATCACCAATCTGTGCTGGACACAGGCCCTCCAGGACCAGAGTGGGAGACCTCTGTTCTAGAGACTTCCTGTAAAGAGGGTGCTTCACCTGCACTATGGAGCCGCAGTGTCCTTTAGTGTTGTTTATGTGGAAGGAGATGAAGTCTTCACCCTCGATACCAGGACAACGCTGGTCATTAATGCGCACGTCCTCCCTCTCAAAGCCCAACTGGAAGAGACGACACTTAGAGATGGACACCTCCATCTGAGCATGTTTGCATGTTACCTCGGCCTGGATGATGTCATCCTCGCCTTGACGATGAAAAAGAAAAAGAAAAGGACACTTGAGCAGCAACCTCATATACACAGTATCCTTCACTGGCTTCGTACGTGTTCTTAGTAACAAGGGTGGACATGTTTGAGTCCTGACTCACTCATCCAGCATAAGGACTAAAGCTTCATATGCCTTCTTGACTAATTTCAGCCCCACTCAGTGGACAAATATAGCCACACTGGCAAAATATAATAACAGGCAATCAATTCATTGCTTCTGACAAAATAGCATCTCCACACTTATTTTATGATGCATAGTATGTGTTAGTGACAGTCTCTCATTTCTTTCACTTATTTAGGTTTCAAATCGATGTAGAGTAGCTTCTACTTGGGATATGGACACACGCACCTTCTCCTTCTACCATCTTACCAATTTCAGTGCTTGGCAGCTCTGGACAGCCACACAGGTCTCCCCCATTCTCCTGTTCACACGTGTTATTTGTGCAGATCTCTCCAGCACAGGGGTCATAGATCCATTCTGCTAAAGACAGGTCCAGGCACAAAGTTAGCACACACACACACAACAAATTGTTCAGATAACATGTATATACACAAACATTGACAAGCTTGGAATCACTTAATTGAAATATTAACAGTTATGTTTTTGAGTAGAAACACCCACAATGTAGATTCTAATCGTTGGATTATATGAGAATACACTACCAGTGAAAAGTTTATGGACACCACAAGTTTTTAACCTCTTATCCTTGTATTTCATGAAGAAATTTTTATTCTTGTTAAGAACTGGAAAGTGTCAGCATATCAAGTAAAACAAGTTTCCTTTATAAAGTAAAAAAGAATATATAACAGTCCATGTCTGACATCCTATGAACTGGCTGTGTGGTGACGCAAAGTCACATTCTAGACTGTCCTTTAACTTGACACGCCCTTGTTATCCATTTAATCCTACTGGTTGGAACTTAAATATGTAACAATTGCAAATATTATTAAATATTGTTTATAAGTCAGTAGTGATGAAATTAAACATGTGACATTTTCTGGCCATTAAAGTACTCAAAATTCTAAGTAAATACTAAGTGAGTAACATTCAAACGTAGAAAATCGTATGTTTTTACTGCCCGAGTATTTTTGGTACTCTTTGGTAATCTTGTTTTATACCCTGAATGACAAAATGATGCGTTCTAATTATCTGTGCCAAGATAATTAATATTATTAAAAACAGTGGTTCCAAACATTTGAATGGTAGTGTTGAAAGTCAAGTCTAATCAAGCTACGCTTCCCAATTATCCCTTTCTCCTGCCCCCCTCCCTGTGGGCCCCGTCCTGTCCTGTAGGTGGCAGCATGCCCTTACAGCAGTTTTCCTGGGCAATCCACTTGGTGGTAAGCGTCCCAAAGGAGCGACAGGCCTCGGCGTAGGCGGCCATGGAGCCGCACACTTGGGCCTTGCGGTGGTTGTAACAGCCATCCAGGTAGCAGGACTGGTAGAAGGGCCCAGGGTCCAGCAGGCCGTGGCATGGCTGGAAGAAGCCCTTCAGCTGGGTGAGTTTCAAACAGCTGTCCTCCCCCTGCAGGTCCAGGACAGCCGTGTTGTCACAGGACTGAGCCAGGGCCACATACTGAGTCTCATCACAACTTCAAAGATGTGGAGGAGACAGTGAGAGATAGAAATTTTGAGAAATAGAAAAACAGACTTATGCCATTGTCCTTGTGAGATAACCTTGTATGCCGTTCAAATGCCAATATAATTTCTTCTCTTAATTCGCTTCCCAAAATTTCTTCCAATTATTAAGAAAGGGTCACAGAGTGTAAAGGGTTTTGTTAAGACAAAAGTAGTCATGGTTGAAGTGGAACAAATCTGATTTTTTCACCCAAGTGTGAAGGACCTAATCAGTCTACATAAAAATCTTATTTATAAAAATAAATTTTGAACCACTTTTGTATATGCATACATATCTCACTTGTGGCCATGTGCCTATTGTGAGAACATTTCTTTCATTTCTTTTTACACATTGTTCCCGCTTTAAAAGTTACACTACATGGACAAAGGTATTGGTACACCTGACCATTACGCTAACAGGGACATTGTATTGAGATACATAGACTTTCATATGGAGCTGGTCCCCCTTTTGCAGCTATAACAGCTTCCCCTCTTCTTGGAAAGATTTCCACACGATTTTTGCAGTTTCTGTGAGAATTTGTCCGCATTCATTCTGTAGAGCATTTATGAGCTCAGGCATTGATGTTGGACGAGAAGGTCTGGCTCACAATCTCCATTCCAGTTAATCCCAAAGGTGTTGGATGGGGTTGAGGTCAGGGCTCTGGGTGGGCCAGTCCCAATACTTTTGTCCATATATTGTATGGGGAATTGAAGTGTTTGTTGCCATCCTACCTAATCAAAGAGAGCAAGGTCTGCTATGCTGATGGTCTGTGATGCTGAACTCACAATAAAGTCAGAGCTTAGACAGCACCACAGACTTTGTGAACATAGCCTAAAAGAGTGGTCAAGAGAAAGCAGAGGGAAAGAGAGAGGGGAAAGAGAGAAGATTAGAGACATCAAAACTGAGAGTGGGAGACACACCTGTTCTGCATGCCATTGGTTTTCCAGCTCTGGGCAAGCTCCAGAGCACTAACGGCAGGTTTGCCACGGGAGGTGATGTAATCATCTGTGGGGTCACCATTAAAATTTCCACAGAGACCACACACTTTGTTCTGCAGCCGTGGTCCCATGGTGATGCTGAGCGTGTTGAAGCGGTTGTACCGAACCTGGATGTCTTGGGGCGTGTCAATAACCAGAAAACCTTCAGATGTGGAGACTCTGGTCATCAAACCTGTTACGAAAGGCACAGAAACGGGTGTTCCATTTACCTGTGGAGAGAAAAAGACAGAAAGGCATGGATACAGGGAGGTAAAGTACGACGATGGGCATGAACAGAACAGTCCACATATCAATTTACACCCTGGCCTTGAAGTGTTAATAGCAGCAATCACACTCATTGCTTTCTAGACCTTCCTAATGATTTATGGGAATTAAAAGATGCAATGCTTCATTTTTTTAATTATTGTTTGTGTAAACTCTGCATTTATTAAACAACCTCTTTATAATAGCAGTAACTCTTTTTAATTGTGAAGATTTGGGTTGAACCTTGGGTTAATATCTTAAAATGATCATGTTTTTTCTTTGCCTAAGTAGATTCGGACAATAATGTTCTTCTGCTATATATCTGAACACCTTTCAATTACCAAAGGTGTCCCACAAGGCTTAATTTTTGGTCCAAATTTATTTTCTATTTAATTTAATGACATTACAAAATCCCCTTTATCTGAAATGATGACTTCCAATCTCATACTACAATTGACCGTATCACTCTAAATCCAGTTGCTTAGTGACCAGATTGAAGCAACAACCTATCATATGTATAGTTGTTCATCCCATCCTCATAAATCATAAATCAGTATTGACCTCCTTCTCCAGTTAGGGTCTCTCTTAGCCAATGAGAGAGCACCATAAATCACCAGTCCAATGTTTTTTTTATGCCAAAGTGTAGATTTGCACAGTTTGCAGACCTTGACGGTGTTGCCGGAAATAAGGATGTTCTCTTCATTGATGTAGAGGTAAGCGTGGGAGATGGTGGTGAGGTTGGGAGTGCTCCACTTGTCGAAGTTGGCGATGAGCTGGAAGGAGAGCTCTGGAAGCTTGTGGCAGATGGTGGACAGGACAAAGGAGCAGGAGGCAGGCAGGCGGAGGGAGGCACCATCAAAGGTGCGGAAGACCCCACCACCAGAGGCGACGCAGTGCTGGTTGCGGCGCACAAAGCAACCCCGGACACCATGGCGCAGTGCACACTCTTCCTCTGCCTTGCAGCGACGTGGGTCACACTGGATCAGGTTCCGGCCAATGCACTGGCAGCGCTTGGTGCAGTCGCTGTTCCAGAACAACTGCTTGGGCTGTGTTTAAGGAAGGTGGGGAGAGAGAGAGATTGTACTGTGAAACACAGGATGTCTAGAACAAGAATATGATTCTTAGATTCCGGGAAACCTATTGTGATCACTCTTCACTGCACAGTGAGGAGTGTTTTTTTAAAAGCTCCAAGTTCCTTAATGGGGAGTTTTAAAAGCTCCAGATTCCTTGCTGGAACCTCACCTGGACCCTCAACACCATGTGCCTAGTCGAGAAATTCCAGCAATGACCTCCACATTTTCATCCTTGCTACTTTCTAAAGGGTGCCCAGTTTTGAAACTGCACAGTCTCAGACCTTACAATGGATTGTGATGACTGCTGAGAAGATCTTTGACACCTGTCTAGCCACCATGGACACCCACATTCTGTAGCCCTGCATCCACAAGGCTACCAGAAAGGATCCCTCCCACCCCACTCATGGACTTTTCATTCTTTTCCTATATTTCTAAAGGTACTTGCGAATCTAGATTTTGTAACAGCTTCTACCTCCAGGTTCTGAATACTGAGTGTTACCCCAAACACTTTCTAGCACACACCACTACATATCTGCGCTTAAATTCTTTTAATGGGTCTATGCAACTCCTTTACCCCAGTGTTTCACTGTTATCCGTTGTTAGCATTATTTCCATAGGCTGGCCTTAACAGCATTTCCTAGACTTCAAATACTAACCTCTGTTATACTAAACCACCTCTGTTTATGCTTTGTATTTAACCACACTCATATTTGTGCTCATTTTATAGTTCATGTTAGCATCACAATATCCCTGTTTTTGGTATTTTGCACTTGTATACATCCATTTTTACAAGGAGGCCAAGAGAAATATTAAATTATGCTCTAAGTATACTGTTAGACATATACCAATAGGACTTTTTACTAATCTATATTGGTGGTAAAGAATAGAAATCTCTTAAAAGGTTTGCTTAGCGACACATTTAAACCATTCGCCAGGTGAAGCAGTGGACAACCTGCGACGCAGTGCCTGGGGAGCAGTGTGTGGGGACGGTACTTTGCTAGAAGGAACCCCAGTGGTGCCCTGGGCGGTACTGGGATTCAAACCCACGACCTTCTGATCACAAGGGCATTTCCCTAACCGTCCGACCACCAGCTCTTTATTTTTTGTCTGGTGTCCTTTTTAATACTGCACTCTGTTCACATTGTCATGTATCTGCACTTCATGTGGTCCAGTGTAATGTGCTGATATTGCACCATTTCAATGTGCCGATGTTGCATTACATCCTAATGTACGTCCTGAGGAATGACAAAAGACCAAAATGACTTGACCTGAATTTGCCATTGCTCTTCCTACCCTGAAAGGAACCCCAAAAATAGTTATGGAGCCATTATGTAAATGTACCAGTTAACATTGCTATCTTACTGACTAAATGATCACACTTGACTCCAACCACCTTGAAGTATATAACCGACAACTACAAATACATTTCTGACGATTGCCCATACATTTGTTCATTTTTATACATATCATACATCGCCAGAAATTACTTGTGTGCAGATTGTTACAGTATCAGCTTCCATTATTTGTTACCTACCTTAACCTGAGTTGATATTTTGTATGTTTGAGAACTGCTACTTTAGCAGTAACCATTTAAAATGATGTAGCTCAGTATAACCTCAGTCCTAAGCCCCCTCTCACCTCATAGTACTTGCCATCAGTGTAGCAGCCACAGTTCTGGTTGAGGATGCAGCTCTTGCCATTGAGCACATAGCCCTGGTCACACTGGCAACCCTCCACGCAGTGCTGGTTACAGTCCCGCTGGCCCCGTGCTGGCGCACACTGGGGCTGGCATGCTACCATACAGCTCGAGTAGTGACTGTTTGCGGGGCACAAGAGCACTGGACACATGTGCACAGAAGGAGGAGTTAGTGCACATTCAGTATTTCACCAGAAATATGAAGGAATATTAATGGGCTGCAGTAGATTGAGGAAACTGTATTATTCATATTATTCAAGATGTATAATGTTTAATGCATGCAGATGTTAAAATAGGCCTTCTTAAAGCAAATACTGGAGGTCACTGTAAATTTAAAGCACATTATTACAGTATTAGTGGCCACTAAAAAAACACCTTGTTGGCGTATGTTTTTGTTTTGATTTACAGTTTGTAGATATAAAGTAGATGTGGGTCATAAAGTGGCCAGTTAGTGGAAGATGCTGCTAGCAAAGCAGATGTAAAAAGCCTGTATATTATGTGATGTGAGCGGAAGTTGAGTGTGCTCCTCACCACAGGGAGTGGAAGTCCTCCAGCCAATCACAGGCACTCCCTGTGTCTGACACGTACTGGCGTAGATCTGTAGCCAATTACAGATAGTGTCTCTCGCCCCCTGGTCCACACATGTGTCCTGGAGGCAGCTCTGGTAGAAGTACGCTGGTGCCACTTTGCTGTGGCACCGGGCAAATACACCTCCGCGATCAATAATAAGTCCACACAACCTCACTGCCTCTGGTTCCACATAGACATATAAGCCCTCAGCCAGGTGGAAACGGTTGCCTGGGTTTCCATTGTCGATGTCAGTTCCGGCCACGGCGTCCATCGTCTGAGCTACGGCGGGGACATCAGCTGCCAGGCCTCTTTCAACCAATCCACAGCGAGGACAAGAGTCACCACACCCCACCTGGCAAAAAGTGTCACGGTCTGCCCAAGCCATGCCCCATTCGCTTACACTGAGGGCAGGGCCAGAGACAGGCATTCCCTGGCACAGTCCGCAGGTGGCGTTAAAGAGGCTCCGAGGCAGAGAAAGCAGCAGTAGGGTATTCCAGTCAAAGGCCACCTAAAGAACAGAGAGGATTATAAATGGACTTTGACCACGCCAGCAGACCATGTTTACTTTACATGAGGACGTAAAGTTAAAGATCCACCATTCGGGCAAATGTTGGTGCTTTGTAAGTGTTGGTTTGTGATGCTACTCCACCTTCAGTCCAAAGTCAGTCTCCACCAGTAACTGTAAGCCCAGGGTGTATATGTTGACTTTCCCAGGGCCCAACTTCAGAGGCAGATATAAACGCTCCTTATTTACCTTGTAGAAAAAGAGACAGACAAACTTACAAAAAGTCCTTTTTTTCTCATTTCTGTTTACTATATTGATCCACTTGTACAGCAGTGTTTTCTAGAAGAGCGGTAGTTCCCAGACTGCATCTCTCCATTTCTACATCATTTCTCTCTCCTCACCATCCCTTTCTCCCTCTTCTGATCTTGCATTACAGAGAGAGTCTTTGTAAACAACCATCTCCATCTTTCCTCCCTTCTCCCTATCTTTATTTGATCTAAAGTTTTTCAGATCTTTAGATGCTGGTGTGAACCTCTTCCAACCATCACTCAAATGTGTGCTTTCTCTGTTTGTGTTCCAACTTGATAACAGGCAGAGACTGAAATCAGATATTCCTCATGTTCTCAACATGGAATGTGTTCTTTTGTCCCTGGCGCCCGTCTCCTTTATTAAAAATAACTTTTTGTCATAAGCATGAGGTGTTTGACCTTCAAAAAATGTGAGTTATATATTGGAATTACAGATAAATTCTTGATTATGAAATATCTAGCCCTCAACAGAATCTGTACCACGGACATTTTACATCATTGTTCACAGGTGTGGTGGCTTTTCTGAATCCTGTGGCTCTTTTCTTTGCTGACACTACAGATGTGTGGCATATTATGTGTTTAAATATGTGATTTTTCCCAAAATGTTGACTTGAACTGTTCAAGATATTAGCAGCCCAGAGTTCTGCTTCTCCTCACCGTGACTGTATGTTTGAAGCTCCTTGACACCTCAATTTCGTAACCGTAGACCTCCATTACAAAGCCTCGCACCCAGATGGCCTGGCCCGTGTCCCTCTCCTCATTCCGAACTGAGAGCTGGAACCGAGGCAGCCCTCCTGGACCCATCTCTGCACTGAAGTCCACATCCAACCCTGCGTCTCCATCATCCTCAAAGCCCCCACAATCTGTAGTGACCAAGCGAAGTGTGCAGCTGCTCTGAAGGTCAAATGGGACACCTCCAAAGGGCAAGAAGTGCCCATATCCAGCGACCACACACATGGCCTCAGTCCGAGGCTGGCAGAAAAACAGCCCCTCGTTCTCTTGGCAGTATTCCTCTGGCTGGCATGGGGAGAAGGTGCAGTACACGCTGTTGTCGGTCCCATTGCAAAAGCAGCGCTCTTGGCATTCCCAGTCAGTCCAGAAGGTCTCATTGGTGGCCAGTTGTCTTCCAAGGTAAAAGCAGCCACAGTCACTGCGGGCCACACAAAGTCCATCACGGAGGGCAAAGCCCTCCTCACACTGGCAGCCTTCAGAGCAAGGGAACGGGCAAGGTTCCTCTGGCTCATCCAGGTTCTCACAGGCCAGTGGGCAGGCAGTAGTGCATTCATCAAAGTGGCTGTTTTCAGGGCATGGCAGAGCTAGAGAGGAGAGACAGAACAGAAACATCAAAATCACAAACACTAAGAACCCACTGAGAAAACACTGGCTTTGAGTTCTTACGGCAGTTGGTAGCACTTCTCCAGGGCCCGAGGTTGATCTGGGCATCTTGACACGCAGAAGCGTAGGCCTGCAGGGAAGAGCACAAGGCCGACCGGTTGCCCTCCCTCACACACATATTATACAGGCAGTTCCTGAAAAAAGGTGAGGGGCTGACCGCTAAATGACAAGCAAGGAAAGAGCTGTTCCCTGGGTCGTTGATGTTGCCGCAAAGCCAGGGACTCTGGTATAACCGCAGGTCTGTACACATGCGGTACAGGTCATCACAGTCACCATTGCATGTCAAGTCGTCTGCAATAGCCCTCCAGCCCTCAATGAACTGGTCAGCAGTGTCAGCCTGCCTGCCGCTTGGCAGACGGAAGTCATCAGCAGGGTCTCCATTGAAGAAGCCGCAGAGTCCGCAGGTGGAATTGTAGAATAGGGTAGAGAGGGTGAGGTTCAGGAAGCCTTGACGGGAGTAACGAGCACGAATTAGACCAGTCCACTCCACTACAGTAGCATTACTGGAAGCACGGTACACCATAAGAGGTTCTAGTGGGTGGACGTATGGAAGGACCACTGGTTCACCATTTAACTAAAGAGAGAGTGGAGAAATGTCATCATTATGTAATCACGGGCTCAGCTAAATTCACTTGTGCAGTATGAGATGAAACTGGTCACTCATGAGCCACAAAATACACGTGTAAAGTTTATAGAAGGCAACAAGATTAGCAACAAAAAGTTAGCAAAAAAATATCACCGCACAATGTCACTTATTGCTAATAACACCCAAAAACGTTTGTGCTATTAGCAATTACAAAACTCTGACAAGCTTTTGAATGAGGTGGAAAAAACAGGAAGGTTTCCCAAGAAATGCAACCTATACAAACCTTTACAACATCAAAATCAGAGCCACCTATCTGTGTTTCCAGGTGTGCAACCCTGATGACTATAGGCCTCTTCCAGGTGGGACCCTTATTCACCAACTTCCTGCCAATCTTCACCTCCACTGCTGACACATTGGCCGGCAGACGCCCCAAAGTCTTGACCAGGTAGAAAGAGCTTTCGTCTGGGAATGGCATGGAAGAACCATCGAATGTAGCGAAGACGTGTGTCTGAGACAGCGAACACATGGCTTCTCTACGAGGGTAACACCCTAGCAACCCGACTTCTGCAGTGCACACTTCACCCTCTTGGCAAGAGTCATTAAAGCAGGTGACCTCTCCTGCAGGGCCACAAACGCAGCGCTGGAAACACTCGCTGCCCACCTCTCCCCCCTCACCGGCCCAGAAGGTTTCATTGAGGGCGTAGTAAAGGCCATCACGCTCACAGCCACATTCAGAGCGACGTACACATTGGCTGCCACTCAGGACAAATCCTTGGTCACACTGGCAGCCCTCTGTACATGGATGTGTGCAGTACAGGTGAGCGGTCAGGTCTGAGCAAGAGGCTGGGCAGGCACTTGTGCAGACTTGGTAGTGGCTGTTCTCTGGGCATGTCAAAGCTGAAAACAAACAAGGGAACAGAGATACACAGAGATGTCATAGACCAGTTCCAATATAGTCAGAAGTAAGAACAATGTTTGTTTGTTCAATGTGTAAAATAATTTACCACAGAAAGTACGTGATCTCCAGGGTCTGATGGTGACTCCCAATGCCTGACAAGCCAGAGCATATGCCTGTATAGCCTGGCAGAGTGTTGTAATGTTGTCACGATTGCTGCACATATCATACACGCAGCTGTACACAAATGCAGTGGGGTCCACCACAGCCCGACAATCTCTGAAGGGCCCATCAGTCTTGTTAATAAGACCGCAGTAATCAGGCCGAAAGTAAAAGGCTTCAGCTGCTGGTTCACATAAGCTGCAGTTCTGGGCACAACCATCTGTACAACGGAAATCTGTGTCCTCTGCTCGCCAGCTGCCACCCAACTCGACAACACTCTCCGCAAGTGAACCATCCGGCAATACAGGGTCATCAGCAGGATCGTCATTGTAGTTACCACACAAACCACAAGTGTTGTTGAAGTAGGAGCTGGGGAGGGAGATGGAAGCGTAGTGCTGGCCGTCATATGTTACTAAGAGACCAAAGTCAGTTTCCAAAGCAACGGCAACGCCAGACTGGTACACCTTGACAGCACCTAGCTGGAGTTGGACAGGCAAAGTCTTCAAGAGACTGTCCACCTGAAACCACGAAGATTAATAAAAGTCATGAGCACAAATGATCATACCATGGCTTGGGAGAATAAAGACACAATGCCCTACTGTTTTAATTAAACACTCATCTTAAACACTTATCAATTTGTCTGTGCATTATGGCACTTTCTACCAGAGGATTGTGACCTCATTTTATAGAAACAGAAACAGGAATGTAACTCACTTGAACAGTGCCCAGAGTTCCTTTGGGCAGCATGACTCGATGGCCATACACCTCCACAGTAACATCTCTTAGCCAAGACACAGAAGCCATGCCTCGGTTTTCGTTTTTGGCCTCAACACTGAAAAATGGGAGACCAGGCACCTCCCAGCATGGACGAGCCAATAGGTAAGAACAGGTGCCCTGTAGGGTAAAATTCAAAGCAAATTAGAGCATTATTAAATGAATATTTTGCTATATATGCGCTAATATATGAATTGTAATTATGTATCTTATATTTGAAGATAAAATCAAGATCAGCCAAGACTGGGAGATGACAGAAATGTGTTTGAATTCCTGTAAATCAAAACTGGTTGGTTGTTGTCTTACTTGGAAGTGGTAAAGGAAGCCATCAAAAGTATGGTAGTGTGGGTCTCCAAACACTACACAGGTGCTGGTTCGGGTGGGTTGGCAGTAGTAGGCGCCTTCTTGCTGCTCACATGTCTCCAGCTGGCCACACGGCGCTTCCTGACAGATGACCTCATTGTTGATATCCAAGCACCTGCAGCGCTGAGCACACTGGTCTGACAACCAGAACACTTCCCCACGTCGATAATACCGCCCTGAAGAAGAGAGATTAGTGTCTTACAGATGTTTTATTTGTCTTTATGTTAGTCTTTTCCCTGCTTCAGCACAACTTTGTCAACTCTTTTAGGGGTTACTAATGAGCCGATTAGCTGGATCAAGGAGTTGGGATCACTGATCCAAGATATTTTGAGATACTTTTTAAAAAATACAATGTCTAAATGTCTAAAAGAGACATAGAAAAATGAAAGTTTCGAAGAAATCCACACTGGTGCTCAAATATGTTTAAAAAGCAAGACACTCAAGGATCAGAAGGTGCATTCTAAATGAAACGGAACAGCTGATAGTTGGACTGGTTTGTTCTACCATTATAGCTGCAGCCGTTGGCTGGGTCTATCTGGTCTGTGTCGACACGGAAGAACCAGCGGCCGGGCATGTTGACATTTGTTGTTTGCTCAATGTTGACTACCTCATTTGAGCGGGAGCCAGGTAGATTGAAAAAGTGGCTGACATCTCCACCATTGAAACCTGACTACAGAGGTCAATAATAGGCAAGATGTTAGACAGGGAATATTATGTTTCATCAATAACACCAGTTCTAAGTGATTAATCATCTATTATGATGAATAAGAAAAGATCTGCACTGAATTCTGAGGGACTCTGGGCTACCTGTGCAGTCGTTCCTCCCAAGCCAGTGAGAGGGTCTCCCCCACTAGCTGTTCCTGTACTCCATGTGATTTCTCCATAGTTGAACATCGCAAAGTAGGACACGCCATCTGAGATTAACACTGATTGGAATGTGTTCACCTGGAACAAGATCAAACCTTTTATTTGGTGTTGGTGTTTGATCACAAGCATGAAAACAGTAAATGTGAGAATTGACAAATGTCAGGTTTCTGTAAAAGAAAGGGCATCAGGAATCAAGTTTAAATCATTAAATGTCAGTGACCATTAAGAATGATTCTTCTTTATTAACTACAGTAGCTCTACTATATTCAGTGCCGCCGGTGGTGGGCCACTATCAGTACTATTGTGAAACACCTTGCTGTATTTGTGGTTATCTGTTTTTATGCAGCCAGATCTGTCTGTATCACTGCCAAACGAAAGATTATGCAAAGACACGAATAACAGTTTCTTTTTTCTTTACCGGTGTTGTCTGGCTGCCTCCGTAGAAGGTGACCTGACTCCAGGTGGTGATGAAGGCCCAGGTGGCAGTGAAGGATGCCATGTTCTTGAAATATTTCCTGACATCCTGAGTGGCCCTCTCCAGGGTCTCTGACTCTATCACCTCACGGTAGTATACGTCCCCGCGGATACCATTGTGCACATCAGCCCATAGGGGAGCAATAAAAGAGCGGCTATCGCTGAGCGGGAACGCCTCAGGAGTGAACTGGCTCACCTGAACGTTGAAGGAGATCACTCCATTGTTGTTTACCTGTGGGGTAAGAGGCACTAATTACAAAATGG
Organism: Brachypetersius gabonensis; assembly: GCA_037577145.1. NCBI lineage: Eukaryota > Metazoa > Chordata > Actinopteri > Characiformes > Alestidae > Brachypetersius > Brachypetersius gabonensis. The sequence continues at coordinate 9,938,857 of JBBJLR010000087.1, forward strand.
GTACAATAAAATTGGTATCGATTGAAATGCATTTGCATCATGTTAAAATAAAACTAAAGCAAGACATACAGTTTTTTTATTATCACACTCACATATAGGGAGCGGTAGGGGACATTAAAGAAGACAAATGGAATTAGCAGAGGAATTTCGGATGAACTCCCATCATCCATCTTTGGAGTTTCTAAGTCCCTATGGGCTGGTCCATAGGGGTAGAGGGTATCCTGAGAGAAAGCTATGCAGAGAGGACAGTGAATGACTAGTCATAACCTGCTTGATTACAGAAGGCAAGATGCATGGAAAAAACAAAACTGTTCCTGTCTAAACTGAGATAACGAGTAAAGAACTAAAATAGAATACAGTGCAAAAAGATATATCAGGCAGCAAGTGTCAGTTCTTGAAGTTAATCTGTTGGATAAAATAGCTTTAACATCGGCTAAATTTTGGTGGCTAGACGACTGAATCTGAGCATCTCCAAAATAGCAGGTATTTTGGAGTGTTAGTACCTCCCAAAAGTGTCCCACGGAAGGACAGCCAGTGAACTTGTGATAGGGTCACACAAGCTAGTCTGCTCTGATTCCACAGAAGAGCTACTGGGGCAAAAATTACTTAAAAAGTCAATGCTGTCTCTCATAGAAAGGACACTCTGTTGTAAATCCACCATTCAGAGTGTCCGTGCTGACCTTTGTCCACTGCCCAAAGCGGCTACAATCAGCATGTGAGCATTAGAACTGAATTACAGAGCAATGGAAGAAAAGCGGCTTCCATACAAAGTTGTCCATGCCATGAAGACCCAGTTTAGAGGACTTAAAGGATCTGCTGGTAATGACTGCACTGCACACATGGTCTTGACAGGTCAGATATTAAGCGGGTGGTTTTAAGGTTAAGGGTGATTTGTGTTTTATAAATACAAACAATGCTTGAACATCATGGATGTTGGTCCTAGCTGAATTTATCCAGATACACAGTTGTCTTGCACAAACACAGCTATATTATTGACAATAACATGCTGTAATTCTGGTAGAACCAGAACAGGGAGTTTGAAAATAGAAGAAAATACCATGACTCACCTCCTCCAGGAGCAAGAGTGCTGATAAGCTGGAGTAGAGAGACTAAAGTGCTTGTTTTGACCATCCTAAAGACCTAAAGCATACATACATATGGAATTTAGAGTAGCATTAACAGAGAGATCAACAGAAAACCAAGCATTCTGACATTACTTCAGTGACAGTGGCCTAACAAAGGTCAAGCTTTTGAATGATGGACGTAAGTCATTTTCTTAAACAGCATGTGCTATACATGTTAACTGACCCATCAAGCACTTATAAAGGCCATTTAAAAAAGCAAATAGACCAAGTACAGTCCCCCTCTAATCTTCCCTGGTTTTAAGAGCAGTCTCCCAGGTCTCCCATGGGGCTTTCTCCCCCTCTCTCCCCCGCCATGGTGGGCCTGTTGGCCCATTGCTGAAAAGGTCCCATTATGCGACAGGGAACAATGTGTAAGGATCACATTCACCAGCACTACTGTGTGAGTGGGCTGTGGAGGAGCAGTTCTAGGCCTCTACATTGCCAGTGAGCTTGTGGCTGGGACTCCAACCTGTGGCTCTACATCATCTGGAGGGGTCCATTACCATGTGTTTGTGTGCCATGTCTCGTTGGCTTCAGTGAAGGGGCGTAAGCAGTTCAGCTAATGGGTCTAATTGAGAAGGCTTGAGTTGCCATGGTCTTTTCCACAACCCTGAGGGGCTCAAGTTTGAGTTTCACTCCCGTTGTGTTTGAAATGACTTCAATTTTCCACACTTCATTCAGTCCTTTGATGAGAACCAAACATTGAATTTTGAGAAATGCATTATCCAAGAGTTTTTATGGTTTCCGCTGCCATCTCGGAGAGTCCAGAAGAATATTTTTTACCTTAGAAGAAATCTCATCATATAATGTCTAATAGCTTGCTATTATTTGCAAATATTGCACCTAAATAACCAAATTTATTTCAAACATTTTTCTCTAGAGACGTGGTACATCTTCAAAATATTTCCAGTTGTGGAAAATACAATGTACAATGTACTTATGTACTTCACTCAAGTATTATTGATACTGCATACTCCTACTTTTACGTATACTAAGTTTACACTTTATCAACATATTGAGAGTTTATTGAGAAAGGCATGCCAAAGACTGATGGTATTTTAATGCGTAAAACACATATTTCTATAAATGTAGATGTTTTGTTTATAAACTATAGCATTTTAGCCTTCTTAATACTAGAAAGACAGTTAACTCAAAATAGTATGCCTGCCCAGAAACGAACCAATTTTTCTCAACTAACCAAAAAACACACATTTTTATAATGTATTCAATCACTTATTTCAAGTTCATTCAATTTATCTATGACATATTTGCTGACACTTATCACAGTTTCACTTGAGTTTTACATCTGACATCAATAGAAAGCAGGCAATTTCTTGGTTTCTGTTAATTAGTTACATTCAAATAAAATTAATTTTGGGTTCTGTTACTTTCTACTACTGAAGGTTAGGTATCTACTATTTATTATATTAACCATGTTTGTGTTTAGTGTTGGAATTTCAGTCCAGCCTGTTTCACCAATAGAAAGATAAATAATTGTGATCTTTGATCAGCTGCTCATGAGACAAGACCAGAAAACCAGAGTGACCACCAGTTTAAAGCCAAATGTCCTTTATCTTCGAAGCAGTTCAATAATAGTGTGTTTTATAGTTTTATAGTAATATTCACATTGCTTGTTATCAGTGTATTTACAGTGAAGCATAAACATTAATGTAGCTTAATATTTCTATCACATATCTATTGTTATATAGATCATATTTAGAACATGCCTATCTTTGAGTTGGTGGTAGTTTATTTAAGGCAATCAGTTGCCACACAATATTATGGTAGATACTAATGACTTTAGTGACTTTAATTGCACTGGATGATGGGAGTTACAGCAACTGAAAATATGTGTTGCCATTTTCAGTTGTTTAGGTGTAAAGCAATTAAAATGCAGCAATAACTTTAAACCAATATGTTCCAGAAAAGTCTTATTTTATGAATGTCTATGATCCCAGAAAACTTCATTCCTCACCTCAACAGTAAATCACAGTAAAACTGACTTTGATTTGGACTGGAGCTATTACCCAAAGTCACATTGTGATGCTCACATTGCAATACCAATAAAGCAAGACAACAACGTAAATCAGGATACTGTCGACATGATACTGAAAAATATGTATGTTTGTGCCTATTTCTATGATTCTCTAAACATATGATAAACTTTAGTACCGCAGCACACTATTAGCATCATTTAGACTGAATCATTAAAGTATGATACGTTTAAAAAGTAAGGTGCTCATTAATTCTACTGTAGTCATTTTAATTTATTGTTACTGTTCAAATGATAAAAAAGGCTCTTTGCTACTCCATTCCACCTGATTGGAACTGAAACCACGCCTGCTTTAAAGGAAAATTCTACCGATTTTGGTGCAAAATTTGTCTGTTGCAGGATTCAAATTGGTTGAGGAACCAGGGATCATACAGCATAAACTTAACAATTCCCTTAACTATCCAGGAATGACCAGTGAACTTACACATATCGTCTCAGATGTTCTAAGTAACTTTGATAATGGTAAATTAAAAAAAACCAACAATTTTGCCTTGCCACGCATATCTCTGTGACATGAATGTTTTTGGTTTTTTTTATAAAAATGGCCTAAACCATTACACAAAACACAATATCTCTGACATCAGACAGTGATATCATAACAAATTTGTGTGAGTTCTTTTTTGTGAGAGATGCCAGATCCAACTCTATATGGGTTGACAGGGTTTTGTTGGTTAAGTTGGCCAACTCTATGAGAATCTGATCTCTAAAAATGTGTCTTCTTAGCAACCTATTACATGACATTAATGCCATAAGACAGATGTTATGACAGATAATGACGGTAATGAGGTCAAAATGCATTTTTAATAAGGAATAAAATAATAAAATCATGGTGAATCTATTTTCGTTGCGGTAGGAAATCAGACACATAATTCTGCTCTCGTATTAATTTCACAACACATCACTCAGATTTACTCTGTTCACAAAGTCTTAACGATTTGAATTTAGAAGTTTGGAAAGCTCACTGGTATTTTCATTTAAAGTGCAGATTGGCAGTTCTTAGGAGGGTTATCTATACTATAATGGAATATAATGGGAATCCCAGACCTTCATACATAGTTCTCTCATTTCCAGGGCCGAATTAACATCATTTAAATAAAACTGGTAGCGTTTGCAATGGATGATGTTAGTTTTCTATCCTCTATTTTTATTCAAATACCAAACTACATGCTCAGTGGGTAGATTAGTTTAACCGGTAGAAGAACATTTCATCTTGTTTGCCCTTAAACCATTATTCTGAGAACTTGTGTATGTCTAGGGTCATGGTCCTGCCCAAAGGTGAAGTGCTAGCAAAAGATTTTACGCTTTTTATGCTTTTAAATCGCAGTTAAATTGTATAGTTAAAAATCCAACAGAATTCTTGCTTCTTGCTTCTCTCATCAGCAGTCCTATCATCGTTAAAAACAAGTCTAACTTCCCTCTCATCTGCACATGCCTGTGCCTACTTGTTGCACAGCTGTTTTTTGAATGAGCCGTATCTTGGCCTGTTTAACTGGCACTGATACTTCTGGCACTCCTGTTCGAGGTCACCTTAAATGGGACTGTGGTTAAAAAGACAGCAACTCACCCAAAATACACAAATACACAAGTTAAAGCAGACATTCTGAATTTCAGCTTCACGGTAATTGCTATTTTGCATTCCAAGTTCTGCAGTACAGAGTTAAAATAATGGATAAACATGGACAGTTACAATAATGCACAATTTATGGTCTGTAGTGTATTTGGTAGTGTATTTAATATTAGGCCGTCATGATGAGGTTTAAGTGAGTTGTTAGCCTTCTAAGAAATGCTTTTGAAATGCTGAACCATTTCTGAAACAACACCTGGACAGCTGTCATTAGATCATTAGTGATCTATCTGGTGTTAAGGCAGCAGGCCTTAAGTAATCGTTCCTTAAACCTTAAAAGAATGATAGGATTCAGGGATCGTTTGATTTCTGTCGGTGTTCTTCAGGAGGCACCCCTTACAAACGAGTACAAAAATCCCCACCTTCCAACATAACTGAAACCTAGTCTTCCAGAGAGAGTGTGGTGCTTGGACCACATGCTCATGTCTGATGTCCTCTGTGATGAAACGGAGTGCATTGGAAATTGGTGTTTGATAGCAATCCCAGGTGCATCGCAAGATATTGTTAGAGATGCCAGAGGGGTAAATCCATCTCTTTTCACATCACTTTACATGGGATGGCAGGGTTCAGTTGGCTAACCTCATGAGAAACTGATCTCTAACAAGTTGTCTTCTTGACGACCCATCAAGGCATTAATGCCAAACATAGATGTTATCGAAAACACTAGGCTACTTATTGGCAGATAAAACTGATGATTTACATATTCACGCATTACGGATGAGAGAAGGGGGGGAGAAAGGGAGTGAGAACAACACATCTACTATAGAAGAAAGGAACAGGCAATGCTTGCTACAGGCTTCTCTTAAAAGACTACAGGATCACCGGTCTGTTGCTCAAAAATCAACTGGTTGGGATTTTGCATAAGAGGGCAATGGTAAGCATCTACTCACCTGCCTTCAATGGATGGAAGCTCAGCACCTCACCTGTGGCATCAGCCTTCCAGTCCCATCCAACTGGGTACCATCCACAGGAGCAGAGAGCCTCTGTGCTGGGACAGGGGGAAAGGGAAGGGGAGGGGGAGCGTGCTCCAAGAAAGCCCTCCTAAATCCCCCTCACACAAGAGCGCTCTGCTGGTCCAAGTGCGCAGGATTATGGAGGAGAGCAGGAGTGATAAACCCAACCCAATCCGAGGCTGTGGCGCCTGTTTGAGTTTCAAGGAGGCGAGGGTCTGGAGAAAGGGATCCCAGGATGAGAGAGGAGAGGGAAGTGAGCGTTTGTGTGAGTTCCTTTACTGCTGTGCTGGACGGAGAAGCCACGGAGGCAGGTGCTACCTTCTGCACCACAGATAGTGTTAATCTGTGATTCGTTTTTCTGGGGTGGAAAGGGTGGGGGGTGGATGGGAGAAGGAGGGGTGCTGGAGTTGGAGAAAGGGGGTGAGCCTTTGTTTTGGAAGAGGGAGGGAGAGCAAAAGAGAGAGTGATAGAGAGGAGTGGTGGAGAGGGTGAAGAAGGGGGGAAAAAGAAGGAGAGAATGTTAACCAGTGATGGTTTGTGGCAGGTAAGTGAGTCAAAAAGAATGGGAAAATATTGTTTCAGGTCTGGTCTGAACAAAAAGGATTTCTGAAGAAAATGTCAGACCTCTGGAGCAGACCCCAGTTTCCTAGACGACAGCTCTCTCCATAGGCACTCTACTGTCTACGACATTCCTTCAAGCAAGCATAAAGCTCCTCTGCCCACCCTTGGGGCATTTATTTACAAAAGAAAACAAGGCCACAAAATAGTCTCTTTGTTTGTAAATATAAAGAAGGCCTGGCTAGAGTTACAGCATTAACATGAGTCAATCAGGACACTTAATATGTATGCGTGTGAGTCAACGACTGTTTGTGTGCGATGCGTGTGAGTGCTCCCCCTCCTGTTCTGCTTGGCTCCCTACACTAATTAAGGACAGTCTCATTTGCAACGCCACACATAAGGCCAGGTCAGTCTCAGTGGGACTTGATTTCCATAGATCTGGTGCTGAGATAGCACCGAAAGGCGGGGAAATTGCTGGTGAATCCGTGGCGATAGGGTCTGGGAAGGAGATGGGAGAGAGATGGGAGTCAGACACAGCTTTGTTCACAGAGGGACAGTGGAGGTAACCAGAGACCAGAGAGAGGCTGGACGTGTGAAAACCTGCTGTACAGAACGCCAAACCTGGATTCCCTATGACCAACGTGGGATTCCCAGAGGAGGATTCTTTTACACCTTGTCGCCTTGTTGTGTAAATGCACCCATATTCTTAAATCAATCTGCTGTGCAGGAGGGCAGAAAAGATGATAAAGAGGACAATACAATTCCAGCTCGTAGGGGTTGCTCTTGAGTCGGTGTGAACTGATGAAGTACAGATGGGGAAAGAAGAAGGAGCAGGAGAAAGACCGCGAGACTGTCATTCCTATCTTCTCACCATCTTGTCTTCTTCACGATGTAATGAGTTTGCTAATAAGACATATCGTCCCATGCCTTCTCTTTCCATCTTTCCCTCTGGGCAGAGCAGCAGCCTGGTGTTTGTGCAAAAGGTCAGCTTGACTGAAACGACTCTGCGTCGTCTGAACCAGTTTCTGTTCCACAAAGAACAGGCTGAGACGTACTTAGCCGATAAGCACTAACTCTACTGTTTGGGTGTAGGAGTCAAGTGTCCGATTAAACGCAGCCACAAATCATCAGCTCCATCAACCACCTGCCAACCAAACTTGGCAGATCAGAATCAGGCTGACTGAGTTACCATAATGTCAGCAGGCACAACGAAGAACTGTGGAGGCAAGGAACCGTTTCCGTGGGAAAGGGGTCAAATGTATTCTGGAGCACCAGCGCTGTCACAGCGTTCTGGTAGGTCTACCAGGCCTGACCCTTGAAGGGGGAGAAGGTCCTGGCCAGGAACCCAGCTGGGTCATCCAATATCTCCATTTCCATCCTACCCCCCCCCCCCCCCCATCTATTGCTTACCAGTTGCTTCTGCTATTCATCCCTTTTCGTCCACAATGTCAACCCATCAGGTAACCCAAACCTCCCCCAAAAATTACTCCCTCTCCTGGCCACACAATGAGTCTCCTTCAGCCCTCCTTGCCCTAACCTCAGCTTTGTGAAGCTCTGGGTGGATCAGGCTACCAGCAGCCCAGCCAGAATAGGTTTGCTTTTGGTACAAGGAAAGTATAAAAAGCTTTCTTAAAGCCCCAACCATTCCAAAATGCACCAACTCCCAGAGCCACCCCTTTCTGTGACCTTTCTTTTGTGGTCTGCCTCTGCTTTCATGGCCTGGTAACCCCCTGTCTGACTCCCACTGCTGCTGTCCCTCCAGATCACCATGGGCCTTGGTCTTGCCAAGTTGATGGTGAACTCTGACTCCTGCTTTACTCAGGAAGGCTTTTTTCTGCCTGATGCCATTAAAGAGGTAGGATTTTTCAACTGGGATGATGCGTGGTGTAGGTGTGCTGGTGTGAGCGTTTGTTGAGTTGCCAGATTTGGCACGTGTGGCTTTCACCTGTAGGCGTGACAAAGCAAGCCCAGCCCCTCTTAGCACCTTGGGCCTTGGTGACACAAATTAAGCCTGATTATTTTTTCAGCCAAGTTGTTGCACTGATCCAGGAGGCAGGCATGCAGGTACCTAGAGGACTGGATTGACTCCAGTTGGATGCTAGTGTTTGCCTGGAGTAAGGTCTTCACTAGGGCTAGTCCCTAGTGTCTAAGGACTAAAAGTGCTAGAGCGACTTAAACCATCGCATTTAAAATGCTGAGACAGCACTGGTCTGATGGACGCATAGAATGTTTCGATTTCTAAGGTACACCAGTACAAATTTAGAAGCAAGAGCATATATTCTTATCCAGAGCATCATTCACAGACAAGGGCATACTTAACCTTAGGAGTCTTGCCCAACCATGTTACACTTCCCTTAGTAGAGAATTGATTCTCAGTCTGGGTAGCAGTGATACGTGTTACACTATGTTTACATTTAAAGCATTATTCAGATGACTTTCATTCCCGAACTACAGGGGACAGTTGGGATTAAGGGTCTTGCTCCGGATCCAAGTGGTGGTATGCTGAAGGTAGAATTTGAACCCATGACCTCTTGGGCTTAATACACTACACCAACTGCCCAATCAAATTAATTTCTCTCAATGGAGTGTTTTACTTTCGCGGTCCTCAAATGTAAAACTTCTGCTCCGATGAGATGAGAGGAGGCAGAATGATTTCATGAACTACAGAGGAAAGTCATAGTGTATAGTACACAAATGTTTACAATCTAGTTAAGAACATCTACTGGAGAGACGCTGGGAAGTGGTTTATTCATTTATTTATTAGTTTTTCTTTTAAAGCATCTCTTGATCAGACTTTTACAGGAAATCAAGCAAGTGTACAACAGCATTCAACTACTGATCTCACACTTAACAGCAAAAACAACATGAACATCAAGATATTCAGAGAGAGGGTGGCACGGTGGCTCAGAGAAGGTCTTGGATTGGATTCCTGGCTGAGCAGTCGAGGGTCCTTTCTGTATAAAGTGTTCTCTCCATGTTTGCGTGGGTTTCCACCTGGTACTCCGGGTTTCCTCCCTCAGATCTCCAGGTGAACTGGAGATGCTAAATTGCCCCTCTGCATTTTGCAGTACTACCTCAGGATAGGCTCCAGCACCATTCCCTCCCAACCTCCCACCCCTGCAAACCTGGTTAAGGATAAGCAGTTAAGATAATGGATGGATGGATGGATATTTAGATACATGGCAACTGCCCCTTGCCTCACTGTTGTGACAGCCCCGGGATCCACAGAAACACAGCCATGCTAGAAAGACTGCAGAGCACACAGTAGTGTGTGCTCCCTTTCACCAGCTAATCAACACTTTGGTTTCAGAGCATGAGAGAAAGGCCCTCTGAGAGATGTCCTGAAAAGGCTTAGTATCAACACCATATCTAGAGCGAAACACAAACAACGAACCACTGTAAAAGAAGTACCGAAGCTAATGGAAGGTAAGTCGGAGATGGAAAACTCTTGAGAGAGTGAATATACAACACTGATTAAACAGAGGCAGAGAAGATACATGCAGCTGTGGTAACACACCATCTAATGACCAATCAGGTAGGTATTAGTGGGATTCTCAGAGTAACATGAGGCAGAAAGGAGACAGATCCAAGCCGATAGCAAGAAAAGTGACAAAAGGTGAATTAGTTAAAGTACGGCATAATCAAAGGATTAGGAGTAAAATTGGCAGTGAATGAATAAGTGGTTGATAAGACAACAGTGAGGTGGAACAATTTTTGGGCCATTTGTTGGTAATGAGCAAAAGTAGCTGAAAAGATTAAGGACCAAACTGGGCCAGAATATGGGACGGTAATATCTCAGTAATGGCTCATCTGTGAGACAAATGAAGCAACATGAAAACAAAGTGTGTAACAAACTCCATGCATGTGCTTCCAACCATCAATAGGGATAACATATACTCTTAATGGGTTAACACTCTTGTCTAGTGTAGGGTTGCATAGGGTTGCCTGTAACCAGAGAGGGGGCAGTACCCCCAGACCAGGATTAGAACCACTCTGCTGGGAAATGACAGATGAGTAGAGATGTCAAGGCCTGGTAATCTGAAACGTAAAACGTATACACGAGGATGCGGAGATTGTGTTAAAAAGACACTCCGCAGGTATCTAAATAGTCAGGATTACCACAGCCATGCTGTCCGGGACGGGAATCCAACAGCATACCTTTGTTTTTGGTAACTGTTGTTGAAATGAAGGTCAAATCTCTCATGCTTGTACATGGTATAAAGTCTCCCTTACATACCAAGGAAAATCCCCTTACGTAACAAAAAACAAGATGGCTAATGACTTGCCTCTTTGAGCACAGACCACTTTTATGTCATGTTTTCAATGCTTTCAGATCTGTTTCTTTCCAAGTCTGAATGAAGCAAATGAGTTAACTAACAAATAATTGTTGAAAATACTTACAATCTTTACATTTGCAAACATTATCCCTTTTATAAACATAAAACTATACCAAACCCTTAAGAAGCGCTTCGTAAAATGACCTTAGGATAAATTCTTCTCTTTTCAACATATAGCCCAAGCACACACACACACACACACACACATACGAACACACACACATACGCACGTAATGAGCCCATAACCTAAATATACATTGCATATTGTGAAAAAATCAAAGATGTATACGTGAAAAGCTGCATCTACTTGGAAAAGCATATTAAGGATGGCCTCCAGACAATGGCACAGCAATTTTGGGCAATTTCATTCACAACAGCCCTGTATATATATATATAAAGGACCAGCAGTGGTCAGAACTGCTCCAAAGGCATCTCTGCACAAATGGAAAAGGGCTCAGTAGCTGAATATCAGATAACAAAGTTTTACCCCACTGGTCTTCAAGTGGATCCTCACCCTTTTTCAAAATGCATGCATTATTCAATAGTTTTGATACAAACAAAGTCATTCAATGTGGTTTGATATTATTATTCTTTTTTTTGTAAGGTTGATAACGTCAAAATCAAGTTTCTTTGGGACCTACCTTGCCTTACTGTGCCCTGAATGCATTTGAAAAATAGGTTTTAAGCCAAAAGCTTATTGTAAAACTTTCATGAAATGATGTCCCTGGATGAGGCAGTATGTTCGTAACCAACTTTCTATTCAGGTTTTAGTGGCCTTTCAGACATGAGTATGACTAAGTCTCAATCAAAGTCTCAAAGTTTCTCTAGAATGAAGCATGTGACAGCCAACCACTCTGAATGAGGTTGTTCTGAACACTCAATTATGCAGAAGAAAAAAAAAAAAAAATCAATGGAATTCCCCTTTTAATGTATAAGCTCGGGAAGAATGAAAAGACATTAGCCCGGAAGACGGCCCTGCCCTGCTGTCTGTTGTTTTTTTTTTTAGGAAAAGCTGCGGCAGTCTCCCTTCCTCTACTGGCCTTTTGTCCAGTGTTCTATATGATTGGAAGTACGGGAAGACTGCAGTTCAGATATACAGGCTTATGCTAGCTGTGGTGTTTTCCTAACAGAACATAAGAGTTCTATTAGTTCTTACTATTTATTCTCAGCTGGAGCTTATAACTGGATAAAAAATGTTTGTGTGTTTAAAACATGATTTTCCCAAAATGTGGATTCTGTAGAACGAGACTTCTGAGTTTTGTATAGTGACTGGATCTTAATGGTCAGTTGTCTGGAAAGTACTAACCAGTAAAAAAAATCCTCTTTGGAACTGAGTAAGTATGTGGAATTATTTGTTATTCCTGAGAAGCAGTCCCACACACTTACACATACGCAAAATCTGTGCTACTACCAAGCAATTAAAACATATTAAAAATGCCCAGTGTCTAAACATCACTTCTCTTCACAAGAGGGTGTCGGAAGAATTGAGGAAAGGTTGTGCTCCAGTCCAGAGCGTCTTTTAGGGGACTACTATTTCCCATGAAGGTGTTTAGGACTCCCAGAGTCAGGACAATAGCTATTCCTCTCACCAGTTCCCCCTCAGCAACTAACTGGTCCACTAAATTATGCATTATCTCGAAACTCTTGGATCACACTTGTTTTAATGGGAGACATTATTCCTTGAAGATCAGCCAAATCAACTCCCTTTCCCCAAGTAGCACCCATATTCTAGCACCCCGTGAATCACTGAGACTTGGGCACCACCAGGATCTCATCTCCATCTCGAATGCTGAAAGAATGGAGAGCACGGCCTCCATACTTGAGCTCCTGAGGTGCTAGTGCATAGCCTAGCTGCCGATCAATGTAGTAAACACGCATCTTGTTGGCTGGCAGCTGTACCACGGGCCTGAGTTGCTTCTTTAATTCAGCTACGGTCTGTTCCAGCCGAAGCTCCAGCTGCTCAATCTGGTCCCCAAATCGTAGATCAACCTGGGCAGAGCTCAGCGGACGCAGGTCCACCTCTGCCAGCGGTGCCAGACGCCCATAATGCGCCACCAGAGTGTGGAACCTGCAAGTAGACAAAATAGTTTGATCAGGACCTGAATGTACTCAATTGAAACAGTAGTTTAAAAAATAGCAGATTTATTCAATGCTCAAGTCCAAAGTTTATCTGACAAGACAAGTTTGCTTCTTCAGTTTTGCAGGCTCTAATAATTTTGCAGCTGACACTGTGTCTGGCTAAATCAGTTGGTAGAGCGTGAGGCTCTTAATCTCAAGGTTGTGGGTTTACGCCTCATGTTGGGTGATACATGTGCCCTTTTGGGTCAGCTGGCTCCCTGGTGGTTTGGGAGCTGCCTCCAGAACTGCCAGGGGCATCACTGAGGTACTCTTGAGCATGGTTCCATCACTGGCTGCCTACCTCTTTGACTGGTGAATGGGTTAAATGCAGGGAACGAATTTCAAATTGTAATTCACTGTGTAAAGTAAAGTGCCATTTGCAGTTTAAACCTGCAACTTTGTGGTTATTCGGTTCACAAACAAGTGTTTTATCCACTAGGCTATTACTACCCACTGTGCTGCGCTGTGGAGTGTTCATACATGACTAAGGGGCCACTTTGCAAATTAACACTACATTGCAAACTACATGGGGGTGGCACGGTGGAGCAGGGGTTAGCGCTGTTGCCTCACAGCAAGAAGGTCCTGGGTTCGATTCCTGGGTTGGGCGCAGGGTCTTTCTGTGTGGAGTTTGCATGTTCTCCCCGTGACCGTGTGGGTTTCCTCCGGGGACTCCGGTTTCCTCCCACAGCCAAAAACATGCGTGCTTTGGGAAATAGGTGAATTGAGCGCTCTAAATTGCCCGTAGGTGTGAATGTGAGCATATGTGGATGTGCTGGCGCCTATCCAGGGTGTACCCTGCCATCGCCCATTGCAGCTAGGATAGGCTACAGTCCCCCCCGACCCCGAGAGCGGGGAAAAGGGTAGATAATGAATGAATGCAAACTACATCGCATTATATGGTCTATACATTACACAGTTGCCTTTGAGCTGTTCATATTTCAATTAGATATGTTTACATGGTTTATTATTCAGAAAAATGGGGGAAAAGGCATGTTACAAAGCTAAAAAGGGGCAGTGACAGCCATATTAAATACTTTGATGACCTCTATGCTTTAACACACTCATTAAACCTTGTAATTAGATGCTGAGTTGTGTGAGTATCATTAAACTGCTCTAAATGAATAGCACAATTAGACAACCCTACAGCCCTTTGGAATCAGTAAGGTGTACGTGGTCTCTTGCCATGAGAAAGCTCTCAACAACCACCCTAACTCCACCTTAGAGAAGGATTGAGGGGAAGATAAAAAGGCAGAAAGCAATAATGATTCAATAAAATCTGGGAAGGGGCTGAGTTTCTTTAAAAAAAAAAAAAAAAGGCACTACAGTATAGCCGGAGCCAAAGTAATTTCCTTCCCAGCCTGCCGAGAGAAGTGTCCCCACAAAGTGGAGGCTGAGCATGGGTAGGTGCCTGCGGCTCTGAGCCTTCGCCATGGGAATACAGCCCCGTCCATACAAAGTGCCACTCTGTCTGATAGGGAAAAAGGTCTCATTTAGCCAGAGCTAAGCTCTCTTAAATGCAGGGGAAATCGCATTGGTGGTGATAACATGACTGCCCTGAATTCCACCCACACACTGTTCTCTGATCAGCCTCTGAGATGAGACTGGACAATGGCTGGTGGAAAGTACAGCGAGTTCATACCAGGAGATATACAGTGAGTCCACTGTAGGTACTGTAATACAGTAACTGATAGAGCTTACAGACAGAGAAAGAGCCTTTAAGAGAAAGAATACAGTGACTTGTCTGCTTTAATGAGGATAGAATGATGACACAAATGATGGGGTTGGTTTTCAGCTAGATAACTAGTCACCGGAGACTGTTCGAGCACCACTCCTTCAAGATGTATATTATTGGACAGCCAGGTCTTATTTTTATTTAGATCTGCAAATCCTGACCAAAAATGGCCCTTCTGACAAAACAAGGTTTTTCTATAATCCACTGGAATTCAGCACAGTTTGGGGATTTCTCTGTTCCAACACAGCTACAATACTAGGGAGCTGAGTGTTGGTCTGTTTGAGCAGGGAAATGGCCATGGCAGGGTTTGGGCTAGGCCCTTACTTCCAGTGAAGGGCAATCATAATTCTTCAGCATACCAAGACATTCTGGACAACACCATGCTTCAAACTTTAAGGACACAGTTTGAGGAAGAACCTTTTCTACACCAGGAAGACTGTCCCAGTACATAAAGCAAGCTCCATAAAGACATGGCTGGATGAGTTTGGTGCGGAAGAACTTGAGCGGTCCACACTGAGCCCTGACCTCAACTCCACCCATCACTTTTGGGATGAACTGGAATGGAGATTGTGAGCGAGGCCTTCTCAGCCATCATCAGTTCCTGACCACATTAATGCTCTACAGAATGAATGAGCACAAATTCCCACAGAAACTCCAAAATCTTTTGGAAAACCTTCCAAGAAGAGCAGAAGCTGTTTGCTGCAAAGGGGGGCCAACTCCATTTTTAATTCTATGTGTTTGAATGCGGTGTCATTAAAGTCCCTGTTGGTGTAATGGTCCCAATACTTTTGTCCATATAGTGTACATGAGAGTTTTTTATTCTGGATAACATCAACAATCTTAAAAAGTAAAGCTATGAAATTGTTGACTTGGACGTACTGCTCTAGGATCAACCTTTAATGTAGAACATTTACATAACGTTGAGGTTTAATGTTAGACATTAAAAAGGTTCTTCACATTCGTATGATTTTTAAAATGTTTGTTTCTAAACACATTTACATTTATGGCATTTAGCTGATGCTCTTATCAAAAGCGATGTACATCAGTGGTCAAGTAGTCCACATCTGGTTCTTGTGAGAACCAAAAGTGATTTCTCTAAAGCATAGCCTCACCAAACCCTTCTTGGTACCTTTTTAAAATGATAGTCTTCAAGATTTTTTTATTTGTGTTTTCTAGAAACACAAATAAAAAAGCAAAGCTTTCCTATTAGTTAGGCCTTCAGGTGCTGTACTGAAGTCCTGATGTATCAGATTAACCACAAACCTTCTACAATAACCAAAAGCCATTATGAAGACACAGAGGAATCAACCAGTACTGTTTTCATTTACTAGCTTCATAAAATAACAGTATAATCTCATTTATAATCTAATCTTTCATTATCTTTACAGCAATCACACTACTGTTTGTTTTATGATTCTTTTTACAACCAAAAAAGGCACCGCTTCTCATTGGTGCTCATGTGGAATTTTGGAACCGTTCCAACCATTGTATACATTTTGGTTGGTTGGATTGCTGGACCCTGACACCTTCCCATTGTAGCGTGATGCTAAAGAGCTGGTCTCTGAGTGAGATGACTTGAGTTTGAGCCTGTGAAAGTTTACCTATGTTTACCTAGTTTACCTTTACCTATGAAACCAGTGCTTTTCCAGCAACCATGCAATCACACTTCACATTTTCTCACAGAAATGCATCTAGTTCCAACTAAGGGGCTTGCCTCAGCAGTTATTTTTCAATGACCTAAATCCTCCCTTCTCCCACGTGTTTTTCTTGTCACTGCTGCCAACCAAGCCAAGGTCATGGATTCTTCGGTGACAAATGGGCCCTAAAGGCCCTCTTTCATTTCTATCACCCTCTCCTCCCCTTGTCCCTTTCTTCTAGCACTACCTCTTCCATCTTTCATCCCTCGCTCTTCATCGCTCATTGCCCTTCTCAGATCTGGCTGTGGTGTCCATGCCCACAGTTGTGGTTTTGGGTTCTCAAAGGCTGGTGGACATTTGGAGCCCTTTCTCTTCTCTCTTCATCTGTCCCTCATAAACAAGCTATCTTGTGGCCACTCTGCTTCAAGTTGACTTGACAAACTCTCCCCCTTTATCAGCACAGAGACATCACCAGGGTGCAGTAACAGGCACACATGGGAGGTAGTAGCCTAGTGGGTAAAACTCTTCCCTGTGAACCTGATGACTACAAAGTTGTAAGTTTAAACCCCCACTTTCTACTACTGGAAAATTCCATAAATGTAATACATCCATCAGTTCAAACACGAAGTATCAGGACACCTGTTTAATGCACCAACAGGGACGTTAATGGCATTACATTTAAATACATGGACTTCAATATGAAGTTGGTCCAATAACAGCTTCCACTCTTATTGGAAGGCGTTCCACAAGATTTTGGGCCCATTCATTCTGTAGAGCATTTAGAGCATTCTGTGTGGCTCACAATCTCTGTTCCAGTTCATCCCAAAGGTGTTGGATGGGGTTGAGGTCAGGGCTCTGTGTGGGCCAGTCAAGTTCTTCCACATTGACCATGTCTTCGTGAAGCTTGCTTTGTGCATTGGGGCACAGTCATGCTGGAATAAAACATGTTCTTCCCCAAACTGTGTCCACGATGTTGGAAGCAGTTGTCCAGAATGTCTTGGGAAACTGAAGCATTAAGATTGACCTTCACTGGAAGTAAAGGGGCCTAGTCCAAAGTCTTAAAAACAGGTGTGTCCCAATACTTTTGTTCATATAGTGTATGTCATATCACCTCTCCACAGCTTCTTTCCCTCCTCTGTGCCTCTTTTCCATTCCCTTCTCTTCTTATTTTTCTCCCTCATCCAATTCTTTCAATGCTCGGCTGGAGAAAGCTATAGGCCAACGGCCTGATCTGTGCTACTAAGGCAAGCAACCAAGCAGTGCAGGGTTAGAATTACTCGAGAGTGCACCACTCCTTATATCCCCTCACCTTCATGGAGATAACACTACCGTGGCTGCTCGGGCCCTCGCCTAAGCAACCATGGCAGAGCTTGGGGTTGCATAACCTTTTAAGTTTTCTCAGATTCCTCCACAGTAAAATCTACAGCAAGAAATGAACTCGTAGAGAGTTCAACAAATATGGTCTCGACTAGATAAGGAAAGAGTTTAATCAATTCTGTAGATTTTCCATGTATTTCCAGACTGCTGTTTCTGTCTTCTAGGGTGGTTCTCAACTCTGATCCTGGAGTACACCTTTCTCTCAAGAAGAGGTGGGTAATATAAGCATATTGATCATGAATTATGTCACATTAACCATGAACATATATCATGGAAACTGACAGTATACTAAAACAGCATGCTTCATTGAAAAGAGAGCATCATCAGTCCTGGCTAATTGGATTTAGCGCAATGCAGTGTGCGACACTCTGAAGAAAATACTTTGCTTTATTTGACTTGTTTATTAGAAGCAGCTTATTCTAGGTCTAGGTGGGTTCAATTCCCAAGACTACTAAGCACCTCTGAGGTACCCTTGAGCAAGATACCGTCCCCACGCACTGCTCTCTGGGCACTGTGGGTGAATGGGTTAAATACAGAGGAAGAAGTTTGTGCTGTTCACGTACAACAGTTCATGATTTTTTTTTTAACTAAGCTGGAATGGATGGTGGAATGCCTTTAAATCATGGGCGCTGGAACCATTATAGCAGTTCCCCCCCACTTCAAAATGATTTGCCCCCCCCTTTACGCACGGTAGAAAGAGGTGCACAACCCCCCACCCCCCCTCGGACACCGGCCAAGACATAGAGCCAAGCGCCCCCCATGCTTTAAAATTATATTTACTTGGACTATTTATTACAAAATAAAGTCATTACTGTCATTACATTTCATGTACCGTCTGCAAAGAACATAAAAGAAGGTTTTGGAGAGTAACATGCATTTAGAGGGTAATAAGCACTAAGATCACCTATTCTGAAGTAATAACAATTGAAATTTGTAAATGAAATAATTATGATAATTAAACATCGACTTCTAATGCAACAACACCCATGTTGTGATCATGAGTATGGGTGTGTTAAGCCTCAGTAGCACAATGGACGCCTTAAGCATAACGCAATGTCATGCAACATCTAAGGTGGTTGAATAGTGTAGTAGAATGGCTTAGTGAATAACACCACACCTCCCACATGGAACAACAGTAGTTGTAGGCTGTGGCCTCCAGTGGGTCTGCTAGTATTACTAAGGGGCTGTGGGCTGACATTTTATTATTATTATTTTTAGTAGTAGTAGTAGCAGCAGCATGTATCTATTTATCAAAAAAACAAAATATTTTTGTAATGTTTTGAAAATTGTAATTGTTAACTGTTGATCATCTTACAAAACATAACTGACATGGCCAGCTCAATGTGTGTCTGTTTTTGGTCACTGTAAAAGTACAGAATTCATATTAAATGAATGACTGTTTTATTGTTAGTGTCTTTGTTGTTTTTGTTTATCTTATAGAGTAAGACAAAACTACATAGACTGTAATGTTGATTGTTTTTGCAGGTCGTGTAGTCAGGCTGTGTAAGTCTTGCAGGCCACGGAAGCTTTTGTGGTCGGTTGTGTGGGCTGCCAGCTGCAAAAGGCAAGTCTATTATCACTGCAAGCTACTTTGGGTAAAAGTAACTCGTAAAAATACCATTTACCATTTCAAACAGCCTCCTTTGCTTACAAGGTTTTAGAGAGTATGCATCTTAGTATGCATTCCTTCTTTATTAAGTCTAATGTTTATTATGCACTATTATATTCTACCATATTTAAATTCTTATTGGATATATCACTACATGTAATAAAGGCTGTGTAGTTTTTAATTATTGTTCTACTGATTAAAAACAAACATTTTTTCAGGCATTTCGGAGAGAGTACATGAAAACATAATTTTTTTAACCATATTGCCCAAACTTGTCACAGTAATTGGAGGGGATACCAGTTTCTCAAACAAACAAGAGACATTCTGTCCGCAAAAAATGCATATATTTTAATATAGGTTACGAAGTTGTTGTCTTGCTTTGCAGCCATAATACACTGGTATAACACACTGGCTATAGTTTTCTACGTTCTTGACATGAAACCATTCTGCAGACACGCCAACAGAGACTGCAAGTTCACTATGTAAACTAATCATGCGATTAAATTGGTTAGTATAGAAAACAACAACAATAGGAACTCTAGCTTTCTAAGGGTTAGAGGTCAACTACGGACCCGTCCACCTCAATCTCTCTTTCTCCCTCATGAGAGGGACACAAAGCAGCCTCAGCCCAGAGCCCAGAGGGGAGGGCAAGCTGTCTGGGTCAGAAAAGGGGCAACCTTAACTCACCTCTAGTGTTTACCCTACACCAGTGCTACCCACTCAGCACCTGCCCTCCCACGCCCCTCTGCTGCCAAGCCTGATCTCAACCACGTTCCCCTGGGAACCATCCTGATGCTGCAGAATGGAGGGGGGGGGTCCAACTAAAGCAGTCTGCTACTGTTCAAAAGATGTACAAGGAGAAGGACTTTGGATATCGTAACAGATATACACCGAACACAGTTTGTGTTTGTTATACTTCTTCTATGTCAGCTATATTGCAGTTATATGACGACAAATATGCAGTTACATGTGAAATTATAATTCCATTAATGAATCTGCCAATATGTCCAGTGACAGCTCCGGAATTGTTGCATCATATGACATTTACATTTACATTTATGGCATTTATCAGACGCTTTTATCCAAAGCGACTTCCATTCTCTAACTACAGGGGACAGTCTCCCTGGAGCAACTTGGAGTTAAGGGTCTTGCTCAGGGACCCAGTGGTGGTGTGCTGGAGGTAGGATTCGAACCGGTGACCTTTTAGTCCAGAGGCAAGTATCCTACCACTAGGCCACCACCATCCCCATATGGTCATATATATGACCATATGACCATATCATATGATATTGTGTGCATTGGCTAAACACTAAGGGTTAGTATGGGTGTCCGACTCATGTCTTTCTTTTTCTGTACGCTTTATTTTTCTACATATATTGAATATCAGCAGAAACGAACATTGGGTGACTGGACATTTCATTACAAAAAGAAGGTATGACACAAGTGTTAAAAACGGAATAAAAATATTCATCGTTTCTACGGCTATTTTTTAAGCACGGTTTCACTGGTGTTCTTTTGCCTTTCCCAGCTTATAAAAGGAAAATGATCACGATGAAAACAGCACATATAGACGGAAACATAACATTATACAGCCATGGACTAAATTAAATGACAGCATCATTTTTTTCCTGGTTATTGCTTTTGTAATTTGTGGGAGTGTGTCTGTGTAAATTGTGAATGCCGCTATTGTTTTATACACAACTGACCACACTTGATGAAAAAAAAACCCAAAATAAAATAACGTTTGGAGAACATTTTAAACGAATACAAATAAATGATATATTACACCTTGGAAATGTTAAACTACACAACACTCTTAGATTATTTTACAATCGCAACAATTAAAACAGTGATGTTAGAAGCACAGTGTGTGCATGTGTGACTCTGTTTCATCCATCAGAAACTGAATCAGGAGCGAAGCTGCTGGAATACAGACCATAGAAAAGCTGCTCTACACACACTACTGCACTCTTATTTTTTTACTACCGCAAACTGTACAACCGTGAACAGAAAAAAAGGAAAAAGGGGTCTCTTCATTTTTCCCATGGCTGTATATTCAACTTACATTTACATTTACAGCATTTATCAGACGCTTTTATCCAAAGCATCTTCCATTCACTAACTACAGGGGACAGTCTCCCTGGAGCAACTAGGGGTTAAGAGTCTTGCTCAGGGACCCAGTCGTGGTGCTGAAGGTAGGATTCAAACCCATGACCTCTTGCTCCAGAGGCAAGTATCCTACCCACTAGGCTACCACCACCCCTAAATAAATTCAATTTGTAATATATAATATTTCAAAACTCCCCCTGAAAACCCGTCTTTTCAAAGAGCACCTCATCTCCTGATGCACTTTCTATCTTCTTCACTACATAAAGATTTCAACACTTAGAACTCTCCTCTGATCCTCAACACTGTTCTGAAACGTTTCCTCAAATTGTAAGTTGTAAGTGTCTGCCAAATTCATGTAAGATAATGTGCTATAATATAAATTGTATAATACAATTCAATTAATGAAAAGACATCTCTTCTACTAACGAGCATGTGGTCTTTGAATCTCCACATTTGACAGAACTTTCCTGTCAACTAGCTATCAGTAATATAATTCATAACAAATGATAAACGTTCATCATATAAAACCAGCACACTGTAAGTCAGAAAACATGAGTGATGCTCAGTGGCAGTAACAGCACTGAGCCATGTGGTAGAGCGGAGCCCTCTGCTTGGCTACAGACAGCCTTGTCCACTTACTGTAAATGGGCTGATGCACAATTACTGTACACAGAGCTTCCGCCAGCTCTTAGGGGAAATCCATTCATGATTCCACACTCGCTTTCCCTCTGTATACAGGAATCGATGCATCATTACTGCTTAACATAACTTCAATTCATAACGTATGTGAGGCACTTACGGAAATGAGTGAGTGGGAGTGGGAGGGAGAGGGAGAGGGAGCAAGAGATATTCACCATCCCATCTTGCTCAAAAAAAAAAATCCACCTGCCACCTCAGTCCCCGTAAAGCAAAAAGAAAAGACAGGGTATAAGAAAGCAGTTGAGAGGGGGATATAAAGAAGAAGAAGGGGGGTAAGAAAAAAAGAATTGAGCTGCCACCTTGTATATCGGTTTCCTGGTCGGAGTATTCCAGCACAAAGGCGTCTTTGAGGAGCCAGAGACTGGCCGCATTGTCTCCAAAAGGTTAGGCTTCTCCAGCCAAAAAAAGAACTCCCCCCGTATTCTCCCAGGTTAAAACACGGTGGGCCGAAGAACGCGGGTGATCCCTCTTCCTCCGGCCACCGGAAAATACCCCCCAACCAACAAAGAGATGGACAGGGGAGGCAGAGAGAGTACGCCGTAGGAGAGAGAGAGGAAGGCACGAGGGATGAGTGTGGGGCATCACCCAGAGAACCGAACACTGGAGAATGTGAAGATGTTAATTAAGAAAACTCAGTGGAACGTGCTGGATAACGTCCATAGCAAACATTTTACACCCACAGCCATAGAAAGAGGGGGAATCACGCAGTCAGGGTAGCGTGTGTGTGTGTGTGTGTGTGGGTGTGTGTGTGTGTGTGTGTTACTGATCTTGGGCCTGTTTTGAATGGATCAGTGCACACAGAGAGCCGTGCTGACAATAGCTCTTAAAGCTTTCCCTTTTGAAGAGATGTGGACAACTGATAGGCACTGATTCGCCCACAGTCCAGCTCTTCAGGAGTGAAGCTTTAAAGTACATGTTTCTGAACAGTTATTGACTTGGTAGGAGCTTGAAAGGAAAACATAATCATTCGCATGGAACCTTTCTGATCACATGGATCTTTAAACCTCGGCTTGTTCGCTCTCTAAAATCTCATTCACAAAATGGCATTCTTCCAAGAACCATTCGCTAAAAGAGTCTAAAAGGCATCCCTCCGGAGGAGGCACTTCAGTGGTGCCACTGGCAGTCCTGGGATTTGAACCTTCTGACCACCGGGACAACTCCCTAACCACTAGGTCACCAGTTTAT
Source organism: Brachypetersius gabonensis (assembly GCA_037577145.1). NCBI lineage: Eukaryota > Metazoa > Chordata > Actinopteri > Characiformes > Alestidae > Brachypetersius > Brachypetersius gabonensis. Next base: position 9,961,972 of record JBBJLR010000087.1, read on the forward strand.
AATGAGTCAATAAAACATTATCTTATCACTCATCCTAGCAGGAGTTTGAAAAAACAATTCAGTTCAATTAAATTTTACTTGTATAGCGTTTTTTTACAAGTTGTTTTGTCACAAAGCAGCTTTACAGAACCCGGATCCGAGCCCATAGTGAGCCTAGGGTGACAGTGGCGAGGACAATTTACACTTGCACAATTTGCATTTCAGAGCATATTGTGGATATTGTTAGTTTTTACTGTATTAAGAGTGCTTTGTGGGTGCAACAAGGCACCGGCCAGATAATATGAAATGAAATAGACTTGCTAATGTGGTTTCCGTAGTATGTGGTAACCTTTGGGGGCTATTTTTGGTGGTGAGACATATTTGTCCATACTTCTGTAATTGTGGTTTGTGGTAAGTGTGAGTTTTAGTGATGCTGATTGATGAGTACGTGCTTAAAGTGTTTCGGCTAAAAAACATAGAAAATAATTAGATTTTTTTTACTAAACATTAATGGTAATACTAATGATGCTATAATGAGCATTTCAGGGAGCCACCATGTGTGGCTGTGGGTACATGGGTATGATAACCAGAGTGTGAATTGGCCTACTATATCTGGGGGGTAACAACAACAAAAAAGTTAAAAACACCACCCCCACACACCTGCATTTTTGGTCTCTTTGGGGGGATCTGGGTCTTAATCGGGGGGTACAGTACCCCCCAGTACCCCCCGTAATTCGAACCATGATGACAACATACCTCTGTGGTAACTCTTCCTCGGGCCAGTCAAGGTGGTAGCGAACGTAGAAGCGCTCTGCGTCCTCTCTCTCTCCGTCTGTCACCACACTCCCATTCAGAACAGTCACAGCTGGCAAGCTACAGCCACACGGGACACGCAACCATTTACTAAACAACTTACCCAAAATGTGTGATGCTGGCAAAATTATAAGCTAGCATTCTGTCCTTGTAAGGATCTTTATCTGTATTGCAGACTCCTTGTGGCTCTGTGAATGCAATAGCATGCATCTACATCTGGACGGGCAAAAATACCCTTTTACATTAGGACTGTTCGATCAAAACATGGGAAACGAGATATGGCAAAATAAACAGAACAATATTAATTATGAATGTAATGCACTACTGCATTTTGTGGTATAAAAACGAATGATCTTGACCTATTCATTTAATGTGCTTCCACTACTGGCTGATCAACAGATGAAGCCAATTCAGGGAGCTAACACTAGTTAAATTAACTGGTGACTAACAGAGTATAAACCAGCAGCTTACTCTATCAGCTGCAATGTTTAGTTGACACTCATTACTACCAGAATCCTGATTTGTGTGTTGATTTTCCAGACAAGCTGTCTAGACAGTGACAGCAGAATACACTATATGGACAAAAGTATTTGGACACATTTGTTTTTCAGGGTTTGGGCTAGGCTCCTTACTTCCAGTGAAGAGCCTAATCTTAATGCTTCAGTAAACCAAGACATTCTGTACAACGCCATGCTTCCAATTTTCTGGACACCTTTTTGAGAAGAAACTTTTCTATTCCAGCATGACTGTGCCACTGCACAAAGCACTGGCTGGATGAGTCTGGTGTGGAAAATTTTGACTGGCCTGCACAAGGTCCTGACCTCAACCCCATCCAACACTTTCAACTCCATATTAATGTGTGTGTATTTGAATGCAGTGTCATTAAAATCCCTGTTGGTGTAATGTTCAAACGTCCCAATACTTTTGACCATTTAGTGTATAAATACATATATGTGTGTGTGTGCATGGGTGTGTACTCACTGTGCTATTGTAAGGTAGCGCCTTTCCTGGTCAGTGTAGGGTTGCAGCAAAGGGATGCCCATCAGACGAACTTCCTGAAGCTTTGGGAAAGAATTCAACTTTTCAATGTCCTCCCATTCGCTCAGACCTTCAACACATCAAGGACAAACATAGTCATCACCAGGCATTTTGCATATCATACATATATAATTCCACAAGAATTATTATTCATCTGGAAAGTGATAAATGACGACCAAGAAAAATTTATTTTCTTAGAGTGCATGTCATTTTAACCAATGTGTGTTTACAGTTAAATTTACCCTTCCCTAGACCTAAGCGGTCTTGTGAAAACTCTAAAAATCAGCCTTCGACCATTATCACTCCTCCATCAAACATTGCTGCTTTACTCCGGTATCAACCAAACCCAGGTCTGTCCAGACTGACAGATAGTGAAGTGTGATGAATCTCTTCAGAGAACATTTACACCACTTCAGCTGATACTTGACACTGTACATACTAATCTTAGGCTTTTGCGCAGCTTTTCAGCCATATAAACCCATGTGCCGCTACAATATTGCACCGCTTCCTGGATGACCTGTTGTTGCTCCAAGACACTTCCAACTCACAGTAATAGCAGCTTACTGTGGCAGATTTCCAAGTCAGAAATTTCACAAAGTTGACGGTGCTACAAGTGTAATTCATTGTACTGCCAGTGTTTGTCTATGGAAGTTGCAAAGCTATACATTTGATTTTATACACATGACACAACACCTGAAGTCAATAATTAGTAGGTGCATCCACAAACGTATGGCCATATGGTTACTTACGGACTACATGGGAGAACTAGTTTGGTTGCATGTGGTGGAAGAATACGCTTACAGCGTATGTGGCGTATGAGTGAGGGAGTTTTCCTTTTCCTTTTTCTGTGGCTTAGTTGTGTTTTTTATGATTTTACAGCTGTGTAAGGATCAGTAAGAGACTTAGGCTAGGGTGTGTTTCAACTAACACCAAAAGTCAGCTTACATCACTGTCGAAGGAATGAATCTGTGTCGTAACTTCAGGACCCCCCTGTATGTACAACTGGTTTGAATGGATTATTAGATCAGGCTGAAGACGCTTGATTTGCATGTCTCTTGTTCCAAGTGAACTTCGCTTGTCTTTAGTCAGGGTTCAGTATACAGACCTGAGTTGTGCAGGTTGATGCTGTGCAGGTTGGGGAAGAGGCGCTGCAGTGCGTCCTCGGGCTCGTGGATGGATGAGAGCGAGTTGTTGGCTAAGATGAGCGAGGACAGGCCGGGGTACATGAGGCCCAGCTTGCGAACCTCGCCCCAGTGCTGCAGCTGATTATCGGTGATGTGCAGCAGGCGCAGGGACGGGCACGTCACTGGAGACAAGCGCACGCACTCGTAGTCGTTCAGACAGAGGAAGAGCTCCTCCAGCCTGCGGCAGAGATAAAGGCGTGGTAAACGCTAACAGGAAAGACACTCACTGTCGAGCACACACACACTTAAGCATGCACACTTATCCATGTTTGTATGTGCTCATGTCTGGAAACAGAGATATTTCCAAAACACAAAGACTCTCTCACGCATTATCGTACAGAGACAGACACTCCAAATGCCCATATGCAATGAATATGAACAAACTTATTAACACACACACACACACACACACACAGACACACAGACACACAGACACACACACACACAGACACACAGACACACACACACACACACACACACACACACACACACACAAAAACAAACACACACACACA
>JBBJLR010000087.1:9974256-9991545 GCA_037577145.1 Brachypetersius gabonensis
AGAGAGAGAGAGAGAGAGAGAGAGAGGGAGAGGGAGAGGGGGAGGGGGAGAGAGGGAGAGAGGGCGAGAGAGAGAGAGAGAGAGAGAGAGAGAGAGAGAGAGAGAGATCATTCTCTTATACACTATCCAATGGCCTGCCTAAATCAGTGCTGAGAATAAATTAAGGGATCACCAGATTTATATTTGAACAATCCTATGTTTACTTAAAAATGACAGCATGAATTAGAGGTTGCTCAAAACACTGTAATTAGGCACACAAAAAAGACATCTGTCTCATTGCTCTTACCGGTAAAAGAGCACGTACGCCTCTGCGTTTTGCACCACAGTCTCGTGCACCTCCGTCACATACTGGTCATCAAACTCATACCACTGACCGTTGATTACGTTCTGACAGTATGCTATATAGTGACCACCTAAAAGACAAAAATACTGAATCAATTACAGATGCACATCTCATACAGTTCAAAAATTTCAGGACACCTACCTTAACTTCAAGAAAAACAGAAAAGTGCTACCTTTGAACACTGCCCAACCCCATGCATTTTATCTTATTGTGATGTTAGGACTTGCCAGCTTAAAAGCCTTTGTTTTTTTAAATGCCTTTGGGCCAAGAGTTTAAATTGATGTTTTTATAATGTTTAATATGAAAGAAAAGGGTCAAAGACAATTGAACATTTCGAACGTTGTTCAATATAACGAACATTAATCTGAATATTGCAAATATTGCTGGTAGCCTAGAGCAATGATTCTCAACCTTTTCAACATTAAGGCCAAACTATCAATCACAGCATGTTGCCACATTAGATAATATTAAATAACCAATTGTGGAACAATGGCCTGTCTCGACTTTAGATTTGTGGCCCACCGGCAGTCTGTGGCCCAGTGGTTGAGAAACCAGGGCCTAGAGGATAGAGCCCTGCAATTAGAATGTCGTGGGTTCGATTCCCAAGACTGCTAAGCACCTCTGAGGTGCCTTTTACACTTGAGCGAAGTATCGCCCCTACACACTGCTTCCCAGGCACTGTGTCCTTGACTGCCCGCTGCTTCACCTGGTGAAGCGGTTAAATCCAGAGAAAGAATTTTGTGCTGTTCACACTGTGTGCTGTGACAGATACTCAAAGCATCAGCAAATAGCTGTTTTGTGTTAAAAAAAAAACTTTTGCTGAATTGAGAAGTAACTGTGAAAACAAACACTTAGATAAGTCCAATTGCACAAGAAGGCAAGATGCCTAAAGCTTTTTAAGTAATTAATAAATCATTAATGAAAACTAGCACCCTCTAGAGTTTCCTTTCAAAAAGCAAACTAAACTAAATTAAAGGCCCCTTATAGTCACACATGAGCACACCACAGCACACAGTGCGAACAGTTCTTTCTCTGCATTTAACCCATTCACCAAGTAAAGCAGTGGGCTGCCTGCGGTGTAAGTGTGTGGGGTCAGTATCTTGCTCAGGGGTACCTCAGTTGTGCCACTAGCAGTCCTGGGATTTGAACCCAAGACATTCTAATCACACGAGCAACTTCCTAACCATCAGGTCATAAGCTTCCCCTAACTGTGTCCATTACAAGGCCACATCCACTTCTTAGGACTGGACAAACCTTTTCACTACATTTCATTTTACAATACAATAAGCTACTTATAACATAAATGCAAGTCCTTAGATAAATCATTCAGTTGTAAATGGTGAAGCAATGTTAAAGTTACTCTAGGATTTCACAATATTGGAGAAAAAGCAAAAATGACAGATGGTAACAAGTCAAAGCAGTGTTATTACTTTTTCTAAGACAGCAATAATATAAACATGTTTAGTGTAAATATGCTGACTCACTGCCAGCTGTGCCGTGGTGGCAGATGACTGAGAGCAGGTCATACATGGTGATCTGAGATGGGCTCTCTTTGGCCAGAAACGGCTTAAGGTCCAATCCTTCCAACGGAAAAGAGACATGGCTGCTGATCTTGAAGGAGTACATCACCTCGTGCCGGAATCGCTTCAGGTGAATGCACAAAATCTGTAAGAAAAAAACAAAAATACAATGACGAAATATTACTTCTTATGTCAACATTACTTATATACTACTGAACCCTATAATGTAAATAAATACTCAAAACCATCATCTGTTATTAGGATTCACTGAACTGTAAGTTACTTATTTATAGTATTTATATCCAGCATTTGTGTATATAGTCTCAACTAAAACCCGGAGTTTGTGCAGCAGGCACAGGTCATAAAAGATCAAGCACAAAGGGAGACACTTACCTCTGGCAGCCGTAGGACTTTACAATACTTGACGCCATTTCTCAACCTGTAGTGAATACAAACACATTTCTTATAATACTGTCACATGACCAAAACTGCTTCAATGTATTGCAAAAAAAAATTGATTTCTAATTGTTTATTTATAAAAAAAAATTGTGTAGTAACAGACAATCCATATTATAATACAATATAAAATACAGTAGTATGGTTGCTTACTTTTTACATCGCTCACAGCTGTACATGTTATCTCCTTAAAAAGAGAAACAAAAATTATCCCTAAAACATGTTAGTTATGACAGATGTCTAGCTCACAGGTGTCTAGACAGTTGGCAGCTGGATGCCTTAATAATTTTGATTCCGTTTCACCTTTCAGCTCATCTGCAGCAAAGAAGGCCGCGAGGCAGTCCTCCAGGGTCACCATTGGTCCCCAAAACCAGCTTGGGATACAGGACACGACAAATCTGCAACACACACACAATTAGTCTTTTATGGGTTTCTCTTCATCCTAGTTTTAATCATACACCCCATGCAAAAAAAATACTTACGCACACACTTTCACCCACTTAATATTCACCCACTTTGCGGCAACTAAACAAACCAAATATAACACAAATGTGTCTAATAAGTCAAACAGTCTGGATTCAGGATATTTTAAACAAATTACATTATTGTAATTGTGGGGGTTTTTTTTCGAATATGAGTAAAATTTATGGAATCACTAAATATGGAGGGAAAAAATAATGGAAATATCAAAAAACAAAAAACAAAAACAACAAAATCAGTACTTGCTACTTCTCATACCTGACACTTGCCCTCATTCTTTGATACTTGCCCTTTATTAATGAAAAACAATATTCTCCATTTAGCAAGTATTAATTAATTATTTTTCAATGGGACAGAAATACAGACTGTTTGCTGGACAGGTCATATTCATCTGCCTTTGTTATATCACTTCTATCCACACGTTTTCTTTAGCTCACTATAACCTTTTATTTCTTGAAAGTAGATGCTTGTGTTTTTAGGGATTAAAGAGATAATCTGGACACACCTCAGTTAATTATGGCCATCTTTTTTGTTACTCATTTGCACACGCTAAAGAAGTGTTCCCCAGTGTTCATTTCTTCCTTTACATCATAATTCAGTCACATGCAATGTCTGTTACCCTCTGGTGTAATGGTTGCTCAGCACTGGAGCAAAACTTTCTTTAAGGACCAACTGGGTTCATATATTAACCCTACGGAACCGAACATCATGTCAATTATCTATTATGAGAATTTGGCCCCTTTAACATGTTTAAATTTGCCTACACTGAATACATGAACATTTTGCAAGCAACAATGTTGTATAAGTATATTAGATGCTTCCCTTATCACAGGATGCACTGTTTTTTCAGAGAGAGTGCATGTACTTATTTGGAATGTGAATTTGTTTCATCAAAGTACAGATCAAACACAACTATGTGCTATTTATCAGGGAGTTTATGAGACAAACTAAATCTTATCTGTTAGATTATGTTCTTTCATTTTCAAATTAACACAACAACAGCCTTTAGAATTCATGCTTTCACAGAGAAGAGCAGATTAAACCAGAAGAAATGGCAAAGTTTTGCATTGCCCATAAGGAGGTTAATGCTCTCTCTGTCACTTTTCCACCTGCGTATAGACTCCATGATGTAGGAGATCCAGCCCTGCGAGGCATAAGTGTCTGTGCAGATGCCGGTTTTGGCTGGAGCGCTCTGGTGGATTGAAGAGTGGAGCTTAGCCAGGTCCTCTTTACCTGGGATGGGCAATGACAAATCCTGGAATGTCTCGACTGTCGTAGATACCTGCAGAGACAGAAAAGCTCCTTCAAAACCTCAAAGTCAGACAATGACAGTTTTAGATACAGTATTATGTATAAAAATGTTCGAAAGTGCGTAATTTGGGGGTCAAATGTTACTATTTTAGCTATAAGTACCGAAAAAAAAAAATAGTGTTCATGTTTTTGATGGCTTTGTTTAACGGAATGGTGCACCACCACAACCAATCAGTTTCACACAGTGATGGTGCTGCCCTCTAGTGCTGACAGTGCAATTCTCCCTCTCTTACCCTGTCGCATGTCAAGCATTGGACCAGACTCAGAATGGAGCCGTCAAAGATGTCTGAAATAACACTGCGGAAACGGGACTGCTTCTTCTTCTTGGCACCCAGTATCATCTGAGCTGTAAAACAATAAGAAGACAAAAATTGTGGGATATGCAGCATATGTAGGCTTTTATTTCATTTTTAACAGGTACTGTGTGTAAAGGGATTGACCTTTCTTAAAAGCATACACAGGGCTGGCTCTGAGTGGGCTGGATCTGGGTGGGCTGCTGGACAGTTTAGAGTGACGTTCTTGGATGCTGTGGGTGGGGCTACAGGGGCGAGAGGAGGGGCGATTCATGGAGGCTTCGTTATCAGGTTCTGAAGAGAGAAAATATAGAATTTAGAATCAGCTTTTACATGCTTAGGATCTGTCATGTACAGATCCTCTAATGATTGACCCAGTGTAGGATAATGGGGCAGCTGGTAGCCTGGTCTCTTTGATACTTGACCTCAGTCTTGGTTGCTGAACTTTTTTGGGAATTAAGTGTTGTTTAACATTTCTTAACATTGAAACAAGCAGAACAATTTGAAAGTGCTCTGACTTATTGTTTCAGAATGTAAATACAAATGTAACTGAAATGTAAAGGTAATTCATAACAAGTAATTACATACTAACTACACAATAATGTAATATAAGTCATTGCAGACTATTAAAATATAAAACACACACACATATATACAAATACACACACACACATACATACATGCATCTTTGTGTACCTGTGTTCCCTTGAGCCTGGACCACCCTGATTGTCCCTGCTTGCTCTCCTGCTCTCTCGGTCAGTTCCTCCTGCACCGCTGTGTCCACATCTGCATCTTCATCCATCTCTCTTGTTCTCTCCTCCCCTTTGTCCTCCCTCCGCCTCTCTTTCAGCCTCTCCTTCTCCGAGATCCCAATGTTGCCTCTGGCAGTCACACACTCGTCCTGAATCAGAAGCTCCGCTTCCCCTGTTCCTCCAGCCCCGGCCCCTCTCTCCACGTCCCCTCTTTCACTCCCTGAGCCCGAATCACACGAGAGGAAATCGTCCTCCGAGGGGCTGCGGTCACCATCGCTGTGGTTACGGTTGTCAAGGCCGTGCTCAGGGTCAAGGTCGGTGTCAGTGCTGCTGCTGCAGTCAGCGAAAGGTTCCTTGAGCTCCTCATGAAGCTGGTCCATCAGACAGCGCAGGAACTCTTGAGTGTCCTGAAAAGCACAGGTCATTGCAAAAACTGTCTTTGCAAGAAAAGGAAACTCACTGAGCAACAGAGGCTAACCAAGAGAGACAGCCAGCAGGGTGTCAGTGACATTCAGTTTTCAAGAGCGCCACTGTGATTTTACCAACAATTCTGTGATTGTGACAGTTAGCTTGTATTGCTGTTATAGAGTTAAACAAAAAATAACTATTTATATTGCAAGCCTACTGAAGTTTCAAACTGTTGTCAGAAGATCTTCTGTTTTTGTGACAGAAAGACACTCTTTACAAACCTGTTGGGCATAGCCTCGAAACATAGGATTCACCAGTTTGATGCCATGGAACAGACTAGTAGGGACCACATAACTGGGCCTAGACAAAGAGAAAGAAAAGAAAGTGAAAATAATGTAGGAGATCTTTTTTAATGTCCAATGTGTGTATGTGTGTGTGTGTGTGTGTGTGTGTGTGTGTGTGTGTATTATGTACCGTTTTTTGTGCCACAGCTCTGAGACTAGTTTCTGATAGCTTTTGCAGAGAGCAGGTTTCTTATCTGTACGCACCAGCCCACTGCAGTCCAGGAAAAACTGAGTCAAGGGAGGACTAGAGGGAAAAAGAAGCAGATAGAAATGTTTTCCTGATAAGAGATGAACAATAGAAAAAGGTCACTTTGAAAAAGGTTTTGGTGTAATATGCCAATATTTGAACTAAAGTAATAGTTCAAATATACAATACAATAGATCTGATTAGGGCTGCATGATATGGACAAAACTGCAATACTTTCCAATATACTGACAGTAATGAACCCCAGGTGTGAGTGGACAACAAAGGACATCTGTGTTTGGGCAGGATGCTCAAAGCACACAATGAAGCAGAGAATGGTTAAAGGCATATTACACAATTCTGTGATTTTAGGATAGTGAAAAAATTAAGGATTATTTGCCGCTAATCTTGATTGATACAAGGGAGCTTCAGACAATTCCAGGTAGAGTTTCAAATCATTCTTATCAAATCACTAACAGGAGGTCTAGCGTTGTTCATCTCACCAGTTGGAGAGGGCCTGCAGTGCTGCATTCATGTAGCATGAATTGCCAATGTTCTTCATGCCTGTAAGCCCTGGGAGAGAAGTAGGGAGACAGAGGGAAAAAGAGAGAACAGTCTTTTTCTTTTAACAGGAGAAATATAATCACTCTCTGCCCCCTTTCTCATACAGCAGCTACTACAGCATAACACAGCAAATCTAGATAGTCTGGCCCTCTATAAAGGGCACAGAAACCACAGTCAAAGGGACAGCATTGGAGCCTGACCAAAGATCAAGGATACCACATTTTGTTGAAGGCCACATAAAAATAAAGGAAAATAAATAAAAGCTAGTACAAGAGAGCACAATAAAAAGAAGAAGATGAAAGCAATGGAAAAAAAAATCTGCACAACAGAATGCCATTTATTAACTTCTGGTTTCTACTTTAACTATTGACTAAACAAAAACAAATACCTTTGGGTGCACAGTGTATTTTATTGTATACTACTCAATAAGGTACATGTAACGTATATGATTTCCAGCATGCTTGTTTATTTACCTCTAGGCTTGAGCTCATCTTCCTCAGACTCAGAGCCCTCTTCATCTGCTACGGCAATTGGTACTGCCTTTAAAGGGTGACAAGTACTCTGTGGAGGAGCAGCCTGGGGTGAAAAGTGCAGTGTTACCTCTTTAGAATCCTAGAGTTATAGAGTAAACTTTGCAAACAACATGCAAGGCCTCCACATTTAATGTTTAAAACATCTGTCTTCCACAGCCCTTGTTTATGCTAGAGATGCCTGTCACCATTAACTAAAGTCTTCACAACAAATAATGACTAAAACAAACATTTGAACCGTCTGACAAGAACACAAAGTAAATATAGAAATGATATTCAGTTTCTCATTTAAGATTTGTATGTATGTGTGTGTGTCTTGTTGTCATTCTTTTTTACCCTGAATTTTAGACAACTTTCAGACCCTTTTATTGTAGATTACACAAGGAAATAGCGTGTCCATGACATGTATAACCTGAGGTGGAGTCAGACAGTTCAGTATACCCACCTAGACATCTCTGTACCACAGGTATGAGGGATGGTGAGACTGTACCTGTTCAAGTGGTTTATAGCGATGGGTTCCAGCCACTGGCACCACAGGCCTCTGCTCTAGAAACACCTCTCTCTCACACACGTAACACCACACCCTGAACGTGGTTAGATTCACGGTTAAATTGTGCTTCTTCGTCTGGAAAAGGGGACAGACAGGCAGTTAAATAAATAAATATCAAAGATGGATGCTGACAGATTGGTGGAGGTTTGGAAAACTTAACTTTATTAATCAAAACTGCAGAGATTTAATGCTACTAAAATCCACATAATTACCCCGGCGATGCTCAGGAAAGCTTGCTGAACTCAATCAGTTGTCTTACATTAGGAGTATGTAAGAAAAGAAATATAACTATATAAAAGTAGCTGTTACCAGAAGGTTGAAAAAGACTCAACAGCAAGAATACACCACTGCAAACCAATGGAATGAAAAAATACATCTGTTAAATGTTAGCTGTTGGTTGACTCTTATAACTGCTTTCTCTAGTTACCTGAGCATGTGTGGTGCTGTGATCCGAGTAGGTCTCTCCGCAGCCCACATAGGGACAGTCGCACTGAAGGAATGCAGAAAGTAATTGGAATAAAAGGAATACTTGGAATAAATGAAAACTGTGCCTTAATACTGGCAGAAAAAAAACACCATGTTTCACTTTAGTTGCCGTCAAGAATGTGTATTTTATTTTCATTAACAAAACATGTAAACTGACCATGTGTGCATAGCCCTGAAAAAATATCACAAACCATGGAGCCATGATCTACCCCATCCACAAGTGCCAAAAACAAGACGTATTCTTTTTTGCAAATCAAATGATCAAAAACTAGATTTCTCTCCTCACCTGTAGACATGCCCAGAGGTTGGGACCACCCACTCCACATGACTGACAGGTGCCCTGATGGGGAAAATAATGTGTAATATGCTTAATCAATAGTATACTACATCATCTTTTTCTGTATATTCTGTACATTATAAAAAGCCCTAGATGATCTGACTGAGGGATAAGGCACCTTAAGACACACCCATGTACTCCTTTTAAATCACACTGCAAAATCACAAAAATCAAATGTGTAAAAATGCTTTAATAACTTTAATAACTCTCAAAGGTTAGAGCCTTACCTTCGATTTCTGTAGAAGTTCATCCTTGGTTATTTCACCTATGGAGTCCAGGTGAGGACAAACATCTCCATTGTCCGTCATCTTTTGGTCTTAAAGTGACTCAGCCTGAAAGTGAGAGTAAGTAAGAACCACACTGCTACATTTAGCAGAATCATCTTTCTTCTGTAAAATGCCTCATAATAAAACTAGTAAAACTAATTCTATTATTCAAGATTGAATATTTATTACAATATATTATATATAATATATATTTAATACAATTAAATTCCTACTTTAATGTATCTCCATAGATTACAGTCTAGTAAAACTAGACACTAGACTGTGTAGAATATCTTGGTGTCTGTTAGAGATATTGCTAACCGCAGCAGAAATACTTCTACAATATAGTTTGGAAAAACCAATTGGATTAATCAAGAAGGTTAAAAAAGAAAAAAAATCTAAGATCTAGTAATAATTCGTTAGCTACAAATCACACAAACATTAAAAACACTGACAGGGGCGGCTGGTGGCCTGGTTGTTAGAGAGTTGCCCCAGTGGTCAGAAGGCCATGGGTTTGAATCCCAGAACTGCTAGTGGCATCACTGAGGTATCCTTGAGCAAGGTACTGTCCCCACACACTGCTCCCCATGTGCCATTCTGAGCTGAATGGATTAAATGTGGAAGGAAATTTCACACTGTGTACTGTGGGTTGCTCATGCATGACAAATGGCTCGCTTTCACTTTCAGGTGAAGTCAATAACCTTGATTATCTCAGTACAATGGCATCTGTCAAGGGATGAGGTAAGGTAAGGTGTTCCTGGTATGCGGTGGTTAGTACCAACCAAAAGTGGTCCAAGAAAAGACAAATGGTGACGTGTGCCCAAGGCTCACTGATGCATATGGGGAGTGAAGGTCAGCTCATCAGGTCCGATGCCACAAAAGTGGGATACTAGCCCACAGTGCGTCACAGCCTACTTTGTAGAATACAGTGCGGCTGCAGACCAATCAGAGTGCCCTGTGCTGTCCCTGTCCACCGTTGAAGGTGCCTAAAATTGGCATCAAAAGTCAGTGCTGAAGCAACAGAGGGTGAATGGCCTAGTGTGAATCACATTTTCTTTTACATCATATGGATGGCCTGGTGCGTCGCTTACATGGACAAGAGATGCCACCACGGAAGACATGCACTACGGGAAGAAGGCACGCTGGCAAGGGCAGTGCAATGCTCTGGGCAATATCACTCTGGGAAACTGGGTCCTGGTATTCATGTGGATGTTACTTTGACATGCACCACCTACCTTAACATTGCTGCAGACCAAGCATCATTTCATGACAACATATTCCTTAACATATTCCCAGTGCACAAAGAAAGCAAGTTCCATAAAGACATGGTGGGATAAGTTTGGTGTGAAAAACCTTGACTGGCCCACACAGAGTCACACGGAAACCTCAACCCCATCCAACATCTTTGAGATGAACTGGAACGGGAACAGCCAGGAGTTCTCATCCAACATCAGTGTCTGACCTCATATATGCTCTACAGAGTGAATGGGCTCAAATTCCCCCAGAAACTCCAGATTCTTGTGGAAATAAGAGAGGAAGCTGTCATAGCTGCAAAGCGGGTCCAACTTCATATTAAAGTCTATGTATTTGGATGCAAGGCCATTCAAGGTGCTGTTGGTGTAGTGGTCCTAACACTTTTCTCCATTAGTGTATTAAAGAGATGGTTTTTATGTTACGGCTGATATGTGTATTTTGATAAGCACTGTCTCTTCTGTAGGTGTATTGTTCAGCAAAGGGAGATTGTCTGAGTGATATATCACAATAAGATAGCAGGTTAAGCAATTCTTCTGTATGTTAAGACTCTGAAAATGACAATAAAACATAAAGTTACACACAGAGAGACAAAACTGCTGCTTCATTCGCCAGGCACTGCTGCCTCTTACCAGCTGCCAGGAGCTCAAAACAAGAAGATGCTGCTCTTAAAGCAAAAACAGTCTTTTTAAAGCTTTCGAGAGACACGTACAGACAACAGGCTGTGTAACTGATTTAAACTGTGGGTTAGAGATAAGAGGAAACATGTTCTTTTGAAAATTAAAGCCACTGACAGCTGTGATACAGTTGAGTGCAGCATTAATGAGGTTAAATTAGCTGCATTAAAGTTAGACAAAATGCACTTTTTCACCTTAGTTCAGTATTAAACTGCCAATATTATACAGAATATAGACTCCTGCTCTATTATAGACAGACAGTTGAGGCCATTTACCTCACCGTTATCCAGCTAAGACAAGTTAAAAAGGAAAATAAACGGTGACATTCCCCATAAACTACATTATATGAAAGCTGTGCCTTTACCTCTTCTGCGGAAATCTTAAGAAGTGTTCATTTCAGGCCAAAATGAAATGTCACGACTGTTTCCTCCAAACGAAGCTAGCCAGCAGGCTAACCCAGACTAGCAGCGAAAGCAAAGATGCCCAGCCTCCTCCACCTCTTGTCTGGAGCTTCAAAGGTTTTCTTTTTAAACTTCAACACAAATAAATTCTAGTTTGGTAGAAACTGACCTAAACAACGCCATAGTTGTTCACACAAGCAAAAAAATGTTTCTTTGGACCTATTAAATCAGCACTAGGCTGTGCGCACCGTCCTGGAATCAGCAAGCATTTCCTCTGCTGTCTTGTCTTCAATTAAGTCCTGAATGTTGTGGCTGATCCCGGATCAGCCCTTTTCTGTTGTTTTGGGGGAACAAAAATATCGGGCGGAACTATATTCTGTCGGTTTCTGTTTTTTGCAGGAAGGCGGGGAAAAGGAGGACAGTAGAATTTAGAGAGAGCAGTAACCGAAAGGTTGAGTTTTTAAACAAAATCAAGAAATAAACATTTAAACAACAATGCCAGCAGGTAAACAGCTGAGAAGGAGGAAAGAAGAGTCTTCAGATGAAGAGGAGGCAAACGAAGTAACATCAGATGTCAGGTATGTTGTTGATAATATTTTTAACAGTGAAAGCTGTGTTTTTACCGTTTAGTGCTACATAACAAATGTTATTTGAATTTCGTATAGAATAAAGCGATAAAGAGCTGTTTCCTACGAAAGCCCCTCGGTCTTTTATAGAACCACTCGGTGACCAAACCTGCTGCATCCAAACCTAAATAAACGATATGTGCAAACGTATTGGCCATTTCACCAACAGGGACTTTAAAGACACTGCATTCAAATACAAAGACTTTAATATGGAGTCGTCGTCCCCCACTCTTCCTGAAAGACTCCACAAGATTTTGGAGTTTCTGTGGGACATCTATACAATCTTAATCGAAGAAATAATTTGAAATTATAAGCACTCTCGATCAAATGACTGAACATTTGTATGTATATCATTACGCCATTGATATAAATGTTAGATATCATACACCTATCATTTTGGCGTTTCTCTGTGTTCAATAGAAACAGAGGCACTCACGAATGTAGCACTGGCTCCATTTATTATTTTGGGATATTTATTGCGAGGAATGCACTGATCGATCACTACCAGTATGTTTACAGATTGCAAATCTATTCATGTTCAGTACATAACTGCCTATTGTGTGTTGATAGGCTTCATTTCAAGTATGTAAATTTAGTGTTTGGCTTGTAATGACATCCACAGGGCAAAACTGAATGAAGTGAAAGAGCTTCAGAATTTGCGGAAGAGACAACATGGTGTGAGGTGAGTATAAATTAGAATAACCTTTACCATCATTCATTTGGTTGTGCTTATTGTTGGTGATGTCATGGTTGTAATGTGTAAAATTTTGAGCAGGTGCATTTCTTGACCTTGTTTCATCTTTCTTCTCAGCTTGTCATCATTGCTTGTTGGAGAGAAGCTGCCACTGGAAGCAGAGATTGAGGTAAGCTAACTTTGGGATTTGTATATCGAAGTTCAATAGTGTTTTTAGTTGTAAAATCCAGCTACTGGGGATGCAATAACCAGAGTGCTTGTCACAAGCCTGGATAAAAGGGAAAGGCATCCGGTATAAAACTATTGCCAAAACAATATGTGTACAACAATACAGATTTCCATACAAGATGAGGCTAACAGCACTAGGGGCAACACCAAGCCTCAATTTGGGCTACTGTTGGCTGAAAGAGAAAAAGAGGGGGAAGGCCTGTCTGGAGGCTGGAGAAGAGGAGGAAGGGGTGAGAGACACACAGGTGGTTGGTGTAAAAGAGGATAGAAAGACATGGAAAAAAGATAGGAGTCGCTACAGCAGACTAACAGCAGCACCAGAAAGAAGCTGTGCTTTTTTTAGCTGTGAGGTAGCGGTATTTTGTTTGCTCAGTAGAGTAGCCCGAGGCTGTTCTGAAAAAACATTGACTAAAGAAGAAGTCAAAGTAGCTACCAGTTATGCTAATTTAACTGTGAGGTCCAACAACTCTTTCTAGGATACTTTTGTTCCAAAATAAAATGTTAAAGCTCAAAGGTGAGAGGTGTGAGCAACAGTAAAATAATCTTGGTGCTGAACCAACAGAGCAGAATTAAATTAAGGTAAGTTAATTTTGTGTTTTGCCTTCAGGATGATCCGTTCAAGCTCAAGACAGGAGGGGTTGTGGACATGAAAAAGGTGAAAGACAGAAACAGAGATAGGTAAGTCAAATAGATCAAAACTGCAATAAAGGGTTGTGCTTGGTTCCCATTGTTTTATTGCAGTGGAAAATGTGGCACAGATATGAACAAGACTTCTTTTTCCCCATTTCAGGACAGAGGATGAAAACGACCTGAACCTGGGAACCTCTTTCTCTGCAGAGACCAACAGAAGAGATGAAGATGCCGACATGTATGTATACATGTGTATATCACATCTCGTGCTCTTTCTTCCTTTTCCTTTCATTGTCTTTATCATTCACTCGTTTTCATGCCCTTTCAGGATGAAATACATTGAAACAGAGCTGAAGAAAAAGAAGGGATTAGTGGAGGCCGAGGAGCAGAAGGTGAAACCGAAGAACGCTGAGGACCTTCTGTACGAACTGCCAGAGAACATCCGCGTTAATTCAGCCGAAAAGACAGAAGAGATGTTGTCCAATCAGATGCTTAGTGGCATCCCAGAGGTGGACCTGGGAATTGAGTAAGTGCAGATAAACATTTACCTGTTTTTCATTACGATTCTTTAGGAAGCGTTTCAGCACAGTGAATTCTCACCACCCACCATTGGATTATGTTGGTATGATTTTTGATACACTTTATTGATACTGTTTTTAAATTTGAAAATAATTATCCCACAAAATGCATGCGAAGGATGAGTGCATTCTTTGTTGAATATTATTATACACCATTCCAAAATCAGTGGGGTTCAATCACCACCTTTGGATCAATACACCAGAAGTATCTTTACATCCTTACTCTTTCCTGTAGTCTTTTCCAAGTATCCAAAACATCCTGTCTTAACTTTTATATGTGCAATTGGTTCTCTTCGGTTTGATTCCCATGTTTCAGTGCAAAGATAAAGAACATCATCAGCACAGAAGAGGCCAAAGCGAAGCTGATTGCAGAGCAGAGAAATAAGAAGAAAGACAGTGGTACCTCTTTTGTTCCCACCAACATTGCGGTGAACTACGTCCAACATAACCGCTGTGAGTTTACAAAAACACTTGTAAAGAAACTGCATTTTTTTTTAGCACCTACTTAAATAGTCTTACATAATTTATGTTAATGAAAGCATGATTTTTTGTGATGCAAACTCTTGCCTATATAATGCAAAATGTGCATTACAGTTGACAATAAGACTCCAAATGTATTTCATAGTTCAAATTTGCTCTTTTCTTTCAGTCTATCATGAAGATGCGAATGCGCCCCAGAGACGCCACCGAGAGGAGCCCAAAGCCAGACCGCTGCGCGTTGGAGACACGGAGAATCCTGCACCAGAGAGTAGGAGCAATACATTTTTACCACCAAATAGATTTTAAAAGTCAATTCACACGTCACTTTAAATCTCTTAACATGAGAACTCATTAAGAGCTATATAGTGAGATTGAAAAATACTTGTTGAATTATTAAACTGTTTTTCTCAGTCTCTGATCTTATATATGCAGTTGCATATATTTAAATGAAACAGCCACTTCACAGCTTCTGATGTTGCTGTAATGTTTTCGCCCTAGAATCACCACCAAACTACCGCAAGAGACCAAACAATGAGAAGGCCACAGATGACTACCATTACGAAAAATTCAAGAAGATGAACCGAAGATACTAATTCCACATGGCAATTGCTGAAGTCTCCAGTGCTGCATTTTAGTAGCTGCTGGATCTGTGCCATTAATCCTGGGAAACTGTCTGCACCCTGTGGTTTTTTTTTTTGGTTTTTTTTGTAAATATCAAGTCGTAGGTTAACGTTTGCTTTAGTTCCTAATGCACCAAAAACATCTGGACTTTCCCTTTATGTTAAAGGTGCATTATTTAAAAGCCAGATAAAAATGTTTTGCCTATGAATGTTACACCACCAATATTGTGTATATTTTATTAATCCTAGATACTTCACTTTTTAAAATGTTAGTATTAAGTAGCTTTTGTCTGACCTGGTTTTCTCTGCAGTGGTAGGTAATATTTTTCTTCCAGCATTGTAGTTTATGGTTGTGAACTGGCTTTTTACAATAAATTCTCGCTTGAACTCGACTTTAGTTGCATAAAAGACTTAAAATAAAAGAGAATTTTGAATTCTGAAATTATTACTTGAAAAAATATATTACAAAAGTAAATACAACCAGAAACTTGAAACTCTTGAAAACACTTTATTTTTTAGTGGAAGTAACTACAGATAGAAGAAATCTCATACTGCTTCTTCAGTTTGCAGGGGAAATGTACATGAACAACCTGTACATGAAATGAAACATTTAGCAAAAGATCAGATCTATAAGTTAAATAAGAAATGTGTAAATGGCTGCCTAACAAAAACTCAGTCACTGATGGTGAACACACACACTACAATACTGAGAGGTATGGGAATGAGGAATGTACAGTAGCTGGACAGGAAGAAAACCTAGTTTGTTTCACAGCAGATAATCAAAACATCTCCAAGTCAAGTTTTTAGATTTGGCCAGTGAAATTAAGTGTTTACTGCAGTCTGTCTATGGCTCCAGCTCATTATGGCTTTTTTAATATGTGTTTATGACTGCTCGCTTGTGCTGCTCCCGTGGCCGTTGAGGTGATGTGGCATTGTTTCCTGGGCAATGGGTCGCTCTGAATCCTCCATGCATCCGTTTGAGGGGTCAGAAGTCATTGCGGGTGACCCCCAACTGTCCCGTCGATGAAACGCCTCGCAAAGCGGCAACTCAACGCTGTCCCACTGTCCACAGCTAAAAACGTTACACACATACACACACATTACAGACATGCACACCTTTCCCCTTTAAAATGGCTTGTAGTACACTATATGAACAAAAGTATTGGGACACACCTGTTCTTCAGGCTTTATACGAGACTGCTTACTTCCAGTGAAGGTCAGTTTGAATGCTTCAGCAGACCATGATATTCTGAACAAAACCATGCTTACAACTTCATGGACGAAGTTTGGGGAAGAATCTTTACTTTTCCAGCATGACTGTGTCCCAGTGCGAGGTTCATAAAGACATGGTTGGATGAGTTCAGCGTGGAAGAACTTGACTGTCCCACCTGACTCCAACCCTAACCCTTAGAAATCTTGTGGAAAGCCTTCCAAGAAGAGTGGAAGCTGTTGAAGCTGCAAAGTGGGTACAACTCCACATACATCTATGTATTTGAATGCAATGTCAATAAAGTCCCTGTTGGTCTAATGGTCAAATGTCCCAATACTTTTGTCTATACAGTGCATATTCTCACAATAGCCTTAAAAAGCCGAAAGGCAGGTTAGTACAAGGGGAACATGAAACATCAGGTAACCAAGCACAAGCAGAGATAGGAAGTACTGAAGCAAAATGAAGTAAAGGTTGGAAGCGTAATACTGCAATAGTTATTTCATTTTTCTGCGCCAAGTATTATGTATTTAGATTGCTAAAGTAGACAGTCTATATACAGATGTTTTTGAATCAAGCAGTGGCTAAAAGTTCTGCCACAACTAGCAACAACAAAATGTTTCCGCTGTCACCAGAACGTAGAGTCAAGTAATTTCTCCAACTTTTGCACACAGATGCTTGTTTTTCTAAACAAGTTCATGCATGCACATGTACAACAAGAATATCAACAAAAACACTATTAGAAACATCTGAAATGTGTTCAAGACACTTTTAAGCAAAACATAGGGCCTGACACCATCAACCCACAAATTGATAGGAATGCCACTGATATATCTCATGCAAACTATAGCTGACTACACCTACTCTAGTATCTCCCAGTGAAAAGGCTAGAGCAGGCCTATTCAACTAGCGGCCCGCAGGCCAGATCCGGCCCTTTTGAATTTTTTTGTGGCCCACAGGACTGCCAGTAAATCAGTGTGATTCTTGTGATTTAACAAAGTTATGGGTTTTGGATCATGATTGGCTGGTAGTCCCCTGCAACTTTTGCCAAGACTGATTATCTGCTGTGTTGT
>JBBJLR010000087.1:9992845-10012511 GCA_037577145.1 Brachypetersius gabonensis
CACGAAATTCTGTGGCCCCCGAACCACCAGTGACTTTCATATCCGGCCCACTTGCTACTGAAGTTGAATAGCCCTGGGCTAGAGTATTAAAAAGCAGAGTATAATCACACTGTCATATCGTCTACCTCTAAAATAATCTGCGTGTATGTGGATTGGAATAAAAAAAAATCTTAAAAATACAGCACTTGCACCCAAACAAAAATCTGTATTACTACTGTAGATCAGGTTAAAGGTTACAACCCTACAGGTCATGTGTCATATCTAATTCTATGACAGCAATTATTGTATTTCTGCGTTTTTTGTCAGGAATCCGTGGCCTAATTTCTGTTGCAGTAAAACTTTAAAAGATCCTTTTTGATGTAACTGGTTAGTTGACAGGCAAAAGCTTACAGAAGCAAAGAGCCTGAAGAGCATATTCAGGTTGAAGCAGAGAGGGAAAAAAAAGTTTCTCAGCAGAGCTCCAAAAAAATAAAGGGACACTAAAGTTGCTCTCTTTCCTTTCTGCTTTATTTGTAAAGTTTCACATGACCAATTTGACTGGCAAAAATGGGAAACATACTAACATTTCAAGCAGTGATAGATTTGACCCACAACTAACATGTCTCTTAAAGCTACCCTGTTTAAATATGTAGCGAGACAATGCTTCCAGTTAAAGAAAAAAGTCATCTCTGCTTAAAAAACAAAAGATAAAACCAAAAACAGGTCACGTAACATGGGCTTTATCAGTGCAAGACAAAAAAAAAATCATTATATAGTTACACAAACTGTAATGAATATTATTCTAACAGAACAATTACAATCTAAGAAATTATACATGAGAATTATCAATTGAAATGAAAAGCCTTAAGGCTCTGATCAACATCCCACATCAAAATCTAAGGCCATACATTTATAAGATTTTCTGTTGTGTGCTCTAATAATCTGAAACTACAGGTTATTAAAATGTGCTTTGTGGCGAATTTTATCATTTCAAAAGGTACAAAATCTACATAAATTCCGGTTTTGTGCATAACAACCCTGACCTGTCCAATCCATCAATACAACATAATAAAAAAAACTAGGGATGCACCGAATATTCGGCCACTGAAACATTTCATCCGAAAATGCCAAAAAATGCATTTTAGGTTACGGCCAATTTTTTTGCGCGATCAAAACAGTGATGACGCAAGCAGCAACCGCAACCTGCACGCCCAAGATTGGATTAGTCAATAGAGACTTCCTCTACGTAGGGATTAGTTTATTATATAAAATATATAATTATTATATCCTGATCGGCATGCAGAATATGAAGCACAGAAGAGGCAAAACCCTTCTAGCACACCTACTCCGTCTGTGGCGAACGTTTTTGAAAAAGCAAGAGAGTTTTCCAGTGATGTTCTAAATGCACTTCGTTCAGAATATTAAAATGCACTTTAACTGTATAATATTTCAGCTATCTTGCTTTTAGGCTATTCATAAGTGGCACCAAGTAAAATATTTTGTTTCAAGCTTTGTTTTCTTTGTGCATTGTTTGAATGCTAAATAAATATTTTCATAGTTTTGTAACATATTTATTCTTTCAACCATGAATATTAATTTATGTAACTGCAATGCTCGACTGTAGTGAGGTAAGTACACCCAGTCCCGGCTTTAACGGCAAAATTGCAAAAAAATTGGTAGAATCATTTCTTCCCGTGTTTCGGTCAAAAAAAAAATCTTTTCGGTGCATCCCTAAAAAACCCCAAGATGTGTAAAATATAACCAATATCAACATTAAAACACAATATGAAAGTCTTATTGCCTGTAGAATCTTTCTTCAGTGCCCCCTCCAGAATTACTGGCATGCTTGCTAAACATTCAAAGTGCATAAAGAATCTACTTTCAGTTATCTTAGGAAAATACAAACAAAAAATTGTGGTATGTTTATAGTCTGAGAAAATTTTTTATTCTCATTTAACAATTATTGTCACCCTGAGAAATTTGAATAAAGGATGCATGAATTGTTACCAGATTTGAAGGTTTTTTAATGGCTCTACGTTTCAGTAGTCATCAATGATTCCTGTTTCTCAGGCATTTAAATATAAGGCCCTTAGTCATCCATCACCTTGGGAAAGATTAAAGAGCATTCCTTTGCAATACAGTTGGGCTGACTTGCACAAACCAGGAATGGACACAAGTAAACAGCTTCCACTTAAAATGCCCATATGTAATATGTAGCATAAAGTGTTCATTTGTCATATGTGAACAAACCACACCACATAGCATGAAATTCTTCACTGTATTTAACCCATTCACCAAGTGATGCAGCAGGCTGCCAGGAACACAGCACCCGGGGAGCAGGGTGTGGGGATGGTACCTTACTCAAGGGAACCTCAGTGGTGCCACTAGTAGTCATAGGATTCAAACCCATGACCTTCTGATCACATGGGGAAACTCCCTAACCAGCTGCCCCATATAAAGCTAGGGTCAACATTAAGAAGTTCAAAACTATCATTAAGCAGCCTGAAAGATGCTACAAGGACCTATTGCCAGCAGACACAGCAAAGACGATGGTCATTTCAGAATTACAGTGATTTTTAGCATCATGGGGTCAGTATGTCTCCAAATCCACCGAAAGACCTGCATGCCAAGAAACTGTTATGCGAGGAATATCTGTCCTACATTTTCAACACAAAAAGTACTTGGTATAGACACCACTATAACTTTACCTAGGATGGGGTGCCTTTGACAAACAAAACAAATATAGGAGTTTTTAGACTTCAAACTGTGGGCTTGGCAAAGAATGGTGCCAGGCATTAAATATGGTGCAGGGTCTTTGGTGAGGGACTGTTTCCATGATCAACACACATGGTATTTTCATCATCTTTTTTCACTCTTATTACATACGGGTGCCAATAATTCTGAAGGGCACTGTATATTGTTAGTTTATTGAAGCATCTGCATGAAGGAATACTTCAGCCTTTTTCAAATGACTCTCCAACAGCCGAAACTGTATCAGTAATCTGTTAGTTACTGTCAACAGTGATTCTACAAATTTCCCTGTGCTGAGGAAAAAAAATGAAAATCTCTGTCTCAAAGCCCACTTTAGACAGTCTTTTAGCAGTTGAATTCTGTGAAAACTTTAAAATATTTGATACTTTGACATAACGGTCTTCACAACACTGTAGCAACATGACAAAAAAAAAGCTGTTACACTAACTTTTGCTTTTCCATTAAGTCTACACATGATCAGGCAGAAGCTTGTGAAAAGCTTCTACATTACCTACATGTAACAAATTGCCACAACACCCCCCCCCCCACACACACACACTTGCCTCCCTTTAAAAGAAGTAGTAAAATAGACACTTCAGCTGATCTTTGACTGAAAAATATCTTTGACTGAAATTTTTCAGTTTTCCATTTAATTACACAAAACCTTTATTGATGGATTTCAGCAAACGCTCATGAGTGAACTTTAAGCCAACTGATTTTTTTTCTTTTCTTACTACAGGGAAATAGTTGTCTGTGGTTATTGATCATACAATATAGCAGACATAGAATGGAGCATTCCTCCTGAATCTCTACAGCAAACTACTATTTTACATTAAGGCAACTGGAACAGCATTTCCTATAGCGCAGAGCTTATTAAACCTATATTTCTTTTATGCAAAACCAATACAACTACAAGTGAAGAATCAGTCTTGCTTTTTTTTGCAACAATTAATACTCATATTATATGATCAGGGTAAAATCTTTATTCTTAAAAAAACATTTGGGTCAATATTGCACTTGGAAGAGATTATACTCCATTACTATTTAAATGCAGTCATTTCCTGCAGTGATACTCATGAGATAAAACTGTAAGTGCAAACTTACGTCAAAGTCTAGATTAAATATTCCATACCTAAGGCACCAAGATATGTGAGTGAAATGTGGGTTTGTGTATATTCACATCAAGTAAGTGTGATGGCCACAATTTTGAATCATTCTTTTAGGGCAAGTGCTCTTCTTAAGGCACATACGTATGTATCATGCATTTGTGGATGCACGTGTGATGAATGTTAAGAGACTCGGCTACAGGTGTGCAAGGTCTCTGGGGACACTATTTGTACCTGGAGGAGTAATACTCTTCCTCGAGCTCATACAGGTCTATAGCGATCTCGTCCCTCAGGGAGATGAGCTTCTTGTCGCATTCCTCCTGCAGCGCACGCAGTTGTTGGTTACGCAGACTAATGGCCTCATTTACAGAAGGAAAATCATTCAGAATCAGAAACTGCTTCAAGTCAGACACCAGTTTCATCAGAGACTCGCCAGCCCGCACCTATTTGTAGACACACAAACAGCAGACTTGTAAATACACACAGTACAATTAGACACCCCAACACAGCACAATTGTAAACACACACACAGTGCAGTTGAAGACAAACAGTACAAAAATTCAATAAAAAGACATGTTAAAACAACAGTGAAAAATAAACATGAACAAATTTGCTATTCCAGGAAACAAAGAAACAAAATTCATATAGACACCAATAAAGTTCTTACGATGTTGGCAGCACGGACATGCATTTCGTAATGGTCCTGTTCTGCTTGTGTTGCCCTAGAAACTTGAGTTTCATCTTCTACCTGTGCAGACGACACATTGTGATATTGTCAATACAATATTCTCAATTTTCTCCTACAACTCATTACCCCCCCCCCAAAAAAAAAAAAAAACAACAGTAAATGAACTCAACCATCAACAAGACAAACCTTGGCTGTTTTAATTATTTCCGTGAAGTTGTCCAAGATGGACCTGATATCATCTTTTAGCCTTTTGTTGTAGTTCTGAAGAAGAGTCTCTTTACTCTGTGGTAGAACACGCTGGGTGGCCATTTCAGTCGCACTACCCACTCACCTCACTGTTAAGAGAACAAAGGAGAATATGTGGACAATCTGTGAAATATGCAAAGGTCCACTTGAAACCAATCCACCTCAGCAGCCGTGCAGAAGGAAAAAACCCAGAAGGAAATCCATTCTCTCTTTTTCCAAAATGAGTTTGGAAAAATAATTTGTAAAAAGCCCAATAAATGTAGCCATCTTTGAGACACATGTGAGGTACGCTATATAGACAAATACCTCTTAATTAATGAATTCAGGTGGTCCCTTACGATCATTGAAGGGTAATCTTAATGCTTCAGCAGACCAAGACATTTTAGACTACACCATACTTCGTGGACACAGTTTGGGAAAGAACTTTTTCTATTCCATCATGACTGTGCGCCAATGCACAAAGCAAGGTCCATAAAGACATGGGTGGATGAGTTTTGTGTGGAAGAACTTGACTGACCCACAAAGAGCCCTGACCTCAACCCTACCCAACACCTTTGGGATGAACGGAGATTGTGAGTGAGGCCTTCTCGTCCAACATCAGTGTCTGACCTCACAAATGCGCTACAGAATGATTGGGCACAAATTCTCACAGAAACTCCAAAATCTTGTAGAAAGCCTTCCAAGAAAAGTAGAATTTGTTATAGCGGCAATGGGGGACCAACTCCATATTAAAGTCTATATATTGGAATGCTGTGTCATTAAAGTTCCTGTTGGTGTAATTGTCATGCGTCCCAATAATTTACTAACAATCAAATAATTTTTGGTTATTTGAATGTAATTATTTTAATGTTACACGAGAGTGCTGGCAGACGCTAAGTGTAATATAAAAATTTTAACATATAAAAGCAGGTCAATAAGACCAAACTTAGGTTAACATTACTTCACCAGCTTATATTAAATTCTTGTATCCCTGATATATGAAAAATTAAATAAAGAAATATAGGCAAATGTATCTGTTGGTTAAATGGTCGCCCCAATACTTATGTCTACATAATGTATGTGATTGTTTTGATTTAAAAAAACCTCTATATCTAATTGTTTCACACGTCACTGGGGACAAAGCAATCTTTCCAGACTCTAAACAAAGTGTGGCATGATCATTTTAACATTATAAACACCGTTTATAATCTTATTACAAAAATACCAAACATCTTAGCAAGTCAGTTAGCACTGAGGCTAACGCTACTTCAACAGTTAGGAGAACGACCACGCATTAGATTCACTTATTGCATCCCTAATGTATGAATAAACGCAATACATGTAAGTAAACAAAATAAACATGTATACAAATAGAAATAAAATGATATTTACATCTCCGCGCATTTTTGCTCCGTGTTGTAAACAACGGTTAGCTTTTAGATCCCGCTGCCACTAGTGACGTCACTTCGAGCGGCCCCGGCACCTTATATAGTTACCCACAATCCCCTACGTCTTCCTTTCCGTCTCAACCAACATGGTGAGTGTGGAGCTAATGCTTTTCCAGCACTGGAACAGTTTCCAAAAATCTTCAAACATCTCTCTTTTACGGGCGAATAGCTGGCCAGAAATTACACGTATGGAAAGTAGACTAATAATTTGTCCATTTGCAGCTGATATTAGAAAGAATTTAATGGAGAACACTTGTTAAACTAAGACCCAAGATTACCAATACGTCCTGTTGTCCCTCTGCTGTTAATTTTGCCCGTTTGTACCGATTCGTGTTTGAGAAACGTTCCCTTTCGGATTTGTTCCCTGTTTTGGCAGCTTTGCAATGTGTGTTGAGAAATATATAAAATGGACCAAAAAAATTAAAGAGCAGTAATGTTAGCTTAGCAGGCCTCATAGGAGTGAGCTAGCCGGCTAATTGGAAGGAGAGGCAACATGTCAGTTGAATTGTTTTTATTGCAAATAGGTGTTTCTAAGTCATACTGACCTACCTGTGATGCTTCATGGAAGCAGTGAGCTTAATATTAGCTGACAAGCTTCAATTGAGTCCTACCCAAGACGAGAGCTTTTGCAGTGATGTTTTGAATTTCTTCACCTGAAATTTTGTGTGGAGCAAATATAACGAGCTTTTTAACCCTGAGCAAGAGCCACAAGTTTTTTGTTGTTCCGTATGAGCTCCGTGAAGTGCCGTAGTATTAAAAACGTTTCTTGCTTTTTGTCAGCCTAAAGGAAAAAAGGCCAAGGGGAAGAAGGTGGCACCTGCCCCTTCAGTGGCCAAGAAGCATGAGGTCAAGAAGGTTGTGAACCCCCTGTTTGAGAAGAGGCCCAAGAACTTTGGCATTGGTGAGTAACAGTTAATTGAGACCATGTATTTGGGGGATCTGTCCCTCAGTTGTCTCCATGTTTTGTGTTCAAAGTGGTGCACATGATGATAAAGAATATTTGCTATCTTATCAGCAATGCTGACAATCTTCCACCAAGATCGCTGATGCACTCAAATCAGATATTTTGTGTCGTGATTTTGATGGGGGAAAAATGCTCATGACTTTCACCTTGTTACCAGGTCAGGACATCCAGCCGAAACGGGATCTGACGCGTTTTGTGAAGTGGCCAAGGTATGTTCGTCTGCAGCGCCAGAGGTCAATCTTGTACAAACGCCTGAAGGTACCCCCTGCAATCAACCAGTTCACCCAGGCTCTGGACCGCCAGACTGGTAAGAAGCTGAGACCTGATGTTTTTTTGTGGTTGCACAAGTGAGCTTTTGGTCAGTTAGATCCTCTAATCCCATTCTAGCTGTCAGTGAAAGCTGTGCATATGATGTGAAAGAATATTTGCTATCTAAAGAATAAGTGTTGACATTTTCCCACCAAGATCACTGATGCACTGCGCCTCATGGCATAATCATTTAAATGTGAATGTAGGGTGTGTTTCAGCCCTGAACTTAATTTACATTTACTACTGGGCTTTTATTTTAATATGCAATGACAATTACTGATCTCTTGTTTATTTGCCAGCCACGCAACTGTTCAAACTGGCTCACAAGTACAGGCCTGAGACCAAGCAGGAGAAGAAGCGCAGGCTGCTGGCTCGTGCTGAACAGAAGGCTGCTGGGAAAGGAGATGCCCCCACAAAGAGGCCACCTGTTGTCCGTGCAGGTGAGGCATATGTACTATTTTTTTCTGTGCACATTGATTTATGCAATAAGTGTGAGACCGAGTTGCACCCAAAGAGACTTATGTTGCCTGTAACAGTGTAATAGGAATGACATTTATTACTTTTTGAACCAGTCATTACTCCCTAGATTAGAAAATGCCAAAGGCCGAATGTGTTTATCAAGATTTCACTGTTATTTTTCTAACTTTTCGGTTAGAACGTCAGGCAAATTTTCTAATTTTTATGGACATGCAGAAGGTTGCACATATATATGCAGAATTGATTGTCACTAGTTTGTATATAAATGTATGTAGTGCACAGATTCTTGGAAACCTCATGACGTGCTTTAGTTTGTTCACCTTAAATGTTTTTTCGTTTGTCAGAGATGGTGTCCTCTTTACACTTTTGTCTTGACCTCCTTTTGCTTTCAGGTGTGAACTCTGTGACCTCACTAGTGGAGAGTAAGAAGGCCCAGCTGGTTGTGATTGCCCACGATGTGGACCCAATTGAGGTAAGTGCAAAAGTTGAGTTAAGGGCTAAGCAGCATGTGTATTATGAACCTAGGCTGCCAACTTGGCTATTAAATTGTGGTGTGGTTGTGTGCAATGATGTCTTGAATTTCTTCACCTGAATTCTCTGTGAAGATCAAAACAACGAGCTTTTTAACCCTGAGCAACAACTGAAAAATACTGAAGATGAGAACTGTTTCTGGTCAAAATGAGTTTTCCACCATAACAGCATCTTTCATTTGTGTAGCTTGTGGTGTTCCTTCCTGCTCTGTGCCGCAAGATGGGTGTCCCATACTGTATTATCAAGGGCAAGGCAAGACTGGGCAGATTGGTGCACAGGAAGACCTGCACCACTGTCTGCTTCACACAGACCAACCCGTGAGTTTAACTTGGCTTTTCCTTGTACAGATGCGTATGCACACAACCTCAGCTGTGATGTCTGAATTTCTTCACCTGAACAACCATGTGGTTTAAAGTGAGCTTTTTAACCCTGAGCAAAGAGGTTTCCAACTGGATTTGATTCATTTTCAGTAAAGGGTGAATCATTTAATATGGGTTTATCTACCTTCTAGTGAGGACAGAGCTGCACTCGCCAAGCTTGTGGAGGCTATCAAGACCAACTACAATGACAGATATGAAGAGGTAAGCTGCTGTTGTGTTCATTGCTGTGATATTTGTGAACTACTCTTATTAAAGCTAGACCTTAAAATCTACTCTGGATAAGTTAATTTAATCATGGTTCGACCTGAGATTGTAACTGGCTGTTCTTTTTCCTCCAGATCCGTCGTCACTGGGGTGGCAACATCATGGGTCCTAAGTCAACAGCTCGCATTGCTAAACTTGAGAAGGCGAAGGCCAAGGAGCTGGCCACCAAGCTGGGCTAAACTCCTGTCTGTTTATAAATAAAACATCAGAAAAACAAATGTCTTTCTGGTTTATTGGCTGGACTGGGATTTCTATTCCAGTCCCATTGTAATGGGCATTGCACAAGGGGTAAGCAGCATTAGTTTGTATAAAGGAAAGCCTCATTTATTTATTTTTTAGGTAATCTACATCCATAAAGACCTTGATTACATCTAAATGCATTTGGTCTGTTTCAGCCCTTAAAGTGAACTCCGATCGATTTAAGCATTTTTAGCGTATATGTGAACACGTCAAATGAACTCGTGCCTCTCTAAAACTAACCAAACTGAGACCGGTTCGCTTTATTTCCATGACACTTCAGTTAACCTGTGTAATATGAATACAAAGCTCTGGGTTCACTTCAACAATTTTTGCCCTCACACTGTGCTTATAGGTATGTCATGTGGTACAGCCCCAGGAAACATTCAGGTTATGTGGAAACAACCAAGACACTGAAAATTTAAACAAAAAACTAAAGGGACCTAGAGATTCGTCATTTCTCTCAAATTACAGAGCTTCAAAACGTTCTTAATCTCAGTTGATCACATGGAAAACGAGATTTGGTAGAACTTGACTATAGTTAAGATTACTCCATGTATGTGCAACACAGGGCTGGGTGTTTAAAAACTACACAGTGGTTTTGGAACTATACATTTATTTGCATAAACATTAACATGTGAAAGCTGCTCAGTAATAAAGCTCTGTACTCAGTAGTTGTGCTAGCTGACCAGGTTTCTCCATGAAAAGACACATTACTGTTCTATAGGGGTGTCCAATCTTATCTGCAAAAGGCTGATGTGAAACCAACTGATAAAGGGGAATCAGTTGTGCCTCTGCTGGAATAAAACGAAGTCACACTGGCTCTGCTGCAAACAAGACAACGGTCTAGATCAGTGGTTCCCAACCTGGGGTCCGGGGCGCTAGTGATCACAGGGTGTGCAGAATTTTGTCTGCACTGAGGTTACAAAAATTATTTGTACACATTAAATTCATAAAGAAATATGTTGTTTGTATAAGAGCAAAAACATACAGCCACTAATCTTTGCAAATAAAAGTTTGCATTAATTACTTCTTTTTGTGCGTCTATGCGGGTAGGAGTTGGGGGGGCCTGGCTTGTCATGGACACAGGTAAGGGGGGCTTCAAGGAAAAAAGGTTGGGAACCACTGGTCTAGATCATGGCCTTATTCAATTGGTTGTAGCTAAATACAGCTTTTTATTTTCTACAGCAATCAGTTTCTTTCATACAGCAATGCGCTTGATAAACTTGGCATACCACATATATGAAGTAGCTGCACAGAGTCCATACCTAGAGTGAAGACAAAAGAGTATAAGAATTTCAATACACCCATACACAGTGTCTGGCTAAAGTACTCAACTTGAAGACACTGGATTTGTAAGTACTACACAATTATTTCAGTCAGAATCTTAACTGAAAACCAGTATGCTCTTCTCACAGTTAATATACATTAGAAATTTTAGCTTTCAACCTGTTCAGACTGGGCTGAACCTGTTACTGCAGCAAAAAGGTACACTATATGGACAAAAGTATTGGGCTTTGGAGCCCAAGACATTTTGGACAACACCATGTTTCCAACTTTGTGGGCACAGTTTGGAGATGAAGCTTTTCTATTCCAGCATCACTGTGCCCCAGTGCACAAAGCAAATTCCATAAAGGCACGGTGTGGAAGAACTTTGGCATGAACTGGAACAGAGATTGTGAGTAAGACCTTCTCATCCATCATCAGTGCCTGACCGCATAAGTGCTCTACAGAATGAATGGACACAAATTCCCACAGAAATTCAAAACTCTTGTGGAAAACTGTTACAGCCACAAAGGAGGACCAACTCCATATTTGAACACAACGTCTTTAAAGTCCCTGTTGGTGTAATGGTCAGGCATCCCAATACTTCTGTCCATGTTGTGTAATAGTAGCTGCAATGACAGTTTCGAGGCTGGTGGGGCAGGTTTCGGTCAGTTTTGCTTCAGGTTGTTTGGATGACCAGTTTTCAAAAAGAGTTTCAGATTCTCAAGTGGACTAAAATCTGAACTTTAACATTCACCTCTTTATTGTACAACCACTTCCGTGCTGCTTTGGCCAATGAGTACAATATAATTCGTATGTGTTAACTTCCACAACACAAGGTTTGAAAACGTATGCAGATAGCACTTTTCTGAATGTACATGAAACAAAACCCCACTTAGACTCATTTAAGAGGTATTTCTGATTACTTTTAGAAGGGTGGAATTCTCTGCAGGGCATTGTACATGGACAGGTAGGATTTAGGAGTGGGCAGCAAGACAATATATCACTGAACTATTAAATCCAAAGCAATGACATGTTAGCTCACCATGTAATGACATACTGCATGTGTTCATTGCGCAGGGTAACTCTGGTCTGGCCTCCTATTGGTCCTCCTGGTACTGTGCTATCTGCATGGAAAGTTGGGATATTAACCACTTACTGCTTTACCAACATCACAAGCGCATAACTATGGATATTAACGGACGTTTTGTCATTGGAAGCATTCCAATATTTCAAAAACTGGTAGAAGAAGCTTCAAATTCCCTTTTCCTCTCCCAGTTTTTGAATTATTGAAATGCTTCTAACGTCAAAACGTCCGTTAATATCCATAGTTATGCGCTTGTATAGAACTTTTTGATTGGATGATGAGAGGCCGGGTATTGATGTTTAAAAGTTTGATTTATGTGTAATAATAATAAAAATAAAACTGAACAATAGAGCAATTACCTAGCACAGCATCAATGAAGATTTCCTCAGCACCAGTCACCTTCATCATGGCCTCCAAGTCCCGGTAGTGCCAGCGGTTTGCCTCTACGTTGTTCTGGGGGACAAACGGTTTCCGCTGCTCTGTTAAACGCACCACACCCACCAGGTCCACTTCCTCTGTTACCTTGTAGAAGAGACATGCAAGTGATTACATTTGGCTAAACAGAAATCTCCAGTTTACACCATTTCAAGCACAAATATATGATACATTTAGGACTATGAAAGCTTGAACAACTATTCTTTTTGCAAAAAAAGAAAGAATAATTTACCTGACCCTTTAGTCGGGTTTCTGGTTTAATTTTATTTCTGGGGACGTAACCTCTGTTCACCAAGATTGTGATCCTACAACGTGGGAAATATAAATGAAATGTTTCCGTACCTTTATAACTAAAATACTCGATTTTCAACCTCATTTCTATCTGCGACATTTGGGTTGCTGCACTACTTTATGGATGTTCCCGTATTTACAAAAGAACCAAAAGCTTGTTGTTTTAAATGCACTTAAATATTCAGTGGGCAGTTGCTAAATTCTGTGAACAAACATTTGAAACAGGGAACCATTTAATATCAGTTAAGTGCAGAAAAAAGACAGATGGTCGAAAAACTGCAGAATTTGAAAGAAATACATGCATTCCTGTGAGAACATGTTAAGTGTGATCGCGTGGCTGATATGAAACCAGTGTTTGGAGACACTCAAATTTTAATATGTACAAATAAGGTGTGTTACAAAAAAACGACTGCACCATGGCGTGAACTCGCCATCTCTAACCAAGTTGGTTAAGGACAGCTGAACGTATAGCTGCATGTACGGGCCAATTATTTTTAACTAAACCACAACACATCTTTCTGTTCATAACTGACATCAGCCTTGGTTCCTTGAGTCTGCTGTGTGTTCTTCACATTTGTTTGTTTTTTGCGTTTTGTTGTTTTCCACTCACTCAGTCTCTCTCCTCACCCCCCCCCCCCCAAAAAAAAAGAGCTGACTCAACCACAAAAATTGTTTTTTTTAATGATCAATACTCAGCCCCTGAACAACCAATTAACTTATATACACGTGACCACAGGGGATATTAACTGACCGTTTGACATTGGAACCATGCCCATATTTCAAAAACCGTTGAAGGAGAAGGGGCACCAAATTCAGCTATGAAAATAATAATAAGGCTAACAATGATAAAAATAAAACCTAAGAGGAGCAGTAATGTGATTACGTCAAGACACTTCTCAGTCTTGGCCCCTCAGTGGTGGAATGAACTCCCTCCCTTCAATCAGATCCGCGGAGTCAGTCACTGTCTTCAAGCACCCCACCTCCTCCTCCTCAAAGAGCACCTTGGTGACTAACTAGGACTCGTCATTGCTTATTCTTTTCTATATTTCCTAAATATTTGTAAGAAATATTTAGGAAATATAGAAAAAAATATATATTCTTTTAAATCATGCATTCCTTACTTTTGCCTTAATCTTTGACTTTTCTTGTTTAGGTATAACTGAGCTGACAGTAATGGGGTTGAATAGCAGAAATGTACCTTTACAGGTTGAAGAATAGATGTGGACTAGTTGAGCACTGATGTATTATGATAATTATGTTCATTTAAATAAGAATATGGAAGCAGGAGAGGCTGAGAAGTCACTACAGGTGTAAAATGCTTGTGTTTGCTTTGTACACACCCCAGATCTGTGCAGTAGAATGGTGTGATGACATTGGCACCACTCTCTCCGCTGGAGGACAGCCTTCCTGCCTCGCGCGCCTCCCTCTCAGGATCCACAGGAGAACGAGGCAGGATGTAGAGCTCCTGAGAGTGATCAAACCGTCCTCGTACCTTCACACGCCTATACTCCAAATCCTTCAGCTCCACAGGACTGTCACACAATCACACACAAACAAATAATCAATACAATCAGATTCAGAATATATTCATTTAAACCAATGGGAATTCTCACTCCTTCAATGATGTAAGGGTCATAGAGTTGAGTAGAGATGGTTGATTGGTATTTTATTAGTATTGCATTAAATTCCAACACAATTCCATCACAACATGCTTGCCTAAGCACAGCAACAGTCAGGTTACACCCTCTTAAACAGACACACAACTAAAGAAATAGCAAACTGTGTATTTTACTGGCCATTACTATGTATTTAGTCTAGTCCACGCCTTCAGTATGTCTCGCGTTGAATACTGCAACGCATTGTTTGTCGGCCTCCCTAGCAAATCTTTAAAAAAATTACAGTACAAAACTCTGCTGCCAGAGGCCTTACACACACTAAACGCTCTGCCCACATCACCTCTATCCTCTCTCAGCTACACTGGCTACCTAATCAGGCTGGAATTAAGTTTAAAGTTTTACTCCTCACCTTTAAAGCCCTCCACGGCCTTGCCCCTGCCTACCTTACTCAACTCCTTACTTCCTACTCTCCCTCCCGCTCTCTCAGATCTTCTGGCACTAATACTCCTCTAGTTCCACGCACTAGACTCTCCACTTTTGGTGGTAGGTCATTTAGTGTCATGGCTCCCAAACTTTGGAACTCTCTTCCGCTAACCCTCCATGACTGCTGCTTTATCTCCTCATTCAAACGTGATCTCAAGACTTTTCTCTTCAATGAACATTTCTCTTCCACCTGATTACGTAACATTGTAACAAAATCGTGTTGTTGTTTTTTCCCTGCACTCTATGTAAGGCGTCCTTGGGTTTGTGAAAGGCGCTATATAAATGTAACCTATTATTATTATTATTTAAACCACATCTTGGTGTCATACACTGGCATTTTGACAAAATTGACACTGGTAGAGTTCTTCAAATGCAAGCCACCTAGAGAAAAGCATAGTTTATGTGTTGCCACTACAGCGCACTCTTGCAAATTTTAACGGTGCAGGGCAGTATTTATTATTATTGCTCTTGGTAACTACACCAGTATTCATTAGTCCCTGTCCTGATGCACCTTATCCATCTCATGAAGCGCTCTAAAAAACAGCTGATGAGTTAGATCAGGCATCATGAAGCAAGAAATACACTATATAGACAAAAGTATTAGGCCTCCTGACCATTACACCAGCAGGGACTTTAATGGCACTGCCTTCAAATACATAGACTTTGATATAAAGTTGTTCTGCCCTTTGCAGCTCTAACAGCTTCCACTCCTCTTGGAAGACTTTCCAAAGTTGGAAGCATGGCGTCGTCCAGAATGTCTTGGTCTGCTGAAGCATTAGGATTATCCTTCACTGAAGTAAAGGGGCCCAGCCCAAACCCTTCTGTCCCAATACTTCTGTCCATATAGTGTACTACAAACTACGCAGCATGGTGGGTTGCCTTGAGCAGGATTTAGAAACACTGGCAAAGGACAGAGATGATCCAGACTCACTCTGTGGGTAGTGGAACTGGGTTTGCAGTTGTTAAACTTCGGAGTTCTTCGATCAACTTGAGCTTCCATTGCCTGCGTTTCACCTGAAAATATATGAATGCTGTTAACAAAAATACTTGAGACCATTTGAGATCCATAAAGAATGGTGAATAAGGGTACCTGCCACGTTCCAAGGCCAAAGGTAGTGACGGGAATCAGTAGCAGGAGCCATTTCAAGAAGGAGTCCTCACTCTTGTCTGCTTGTGCAGCAGTAGAACTAGACTGTCGACTTGTATTAAGAAGCTTAACTGTAAAAAAAAACAACAGAGGCCGAACTGGTAGGCAGCACTGCAGCATTGTTTTGTACTTGTGTGTGACAAACACTAACACCACTAAAACCACTGCATGAATGATTTAACACACACTATTTGTCCAAAGGTTTGTAGACTCCAGCTCATTCAATGTTTCCTCTAATATCAAGACTATTAACAGGGAGTTCCTCATTTAGTGCAGCAACAGCCTTTACTCCTCTGGGAAGCATTTACACTGTTCCAAGGATTTGATTGCATTCAGTACCGTTAGTGAGGTCAGGTACTGCTTTTGGATGATTACAGCAGCTTATCTCAAAGGATTTATACATTTCAAAGCCAGTCATCAATGGCCCTCAAATAGAGACCCTGGGTTCCTGTTCAAATCTTAGAGCACAATATGTTTATTTAGTAAATAAACAGTAATTTGTGCATTATGTGTGACCTCTGTAAAGGGTGTGTAGTTATTTACAATGCATAACAAGAAGTTTCCAAACGTTAGCAATCATCTGTGTGTTAAAGTTTTTTAAAGGTTAAACAGCTGTCCAACACGAACAGGCAGACCGGGATAACCCAGTTGTCTTTGCTTTAAAGTAAAGATAATTATAATTATAATGTTAGTCTGGAGAACAAGTAGGATAGTGACCACTGGCAACTTTTAGAAAAGGAAAAAATGTTTCCCACTCAGGTATGTTTACCTTCCTCACGCAAGATGTGTCTCGACTTGTCAAACAGATATCTCTTAGGAATCACGGCCAGAGCCTAGAAAAAACAGCAAATGTAATCAAATTATAAGGACATGCATTAACAGCATGCACTCAGTCACTCTCTATTCAAGCAATATAACAATAAATTACACTAAACAAAATAGTTGACCAAATAAACCTTTAGAGGAATTATCATTACAATAAATGACTCTGTTTCTCTCTCTCTTTTAAAACAATATGACAGCAAATTATATAAATAATTTGAGTAAATAAAACTTCAGTTGGAGTTCAAACTACAACGACATGAATAGCATATTAGAAAGATACCCATCCAGGAACAACAGCAACAATGAAATCATTATTTAAGTTCCAGGTCAGGTGTAAAATGTTAGTTTCATGGTCTTAAAATATAACACAATAATAAGAATAATGAAAGAACAAATCGGGAAGAAAAGCAGGTTGTTTTGTAATGTGAAAAGATCTTCACAACAAAAATTTGTAAACAATCGACCCGCTGAACTGGTTCGGAGGTCAAAAACTAAGCAGAATTAAAGTGAAAATAAACTTACGCTCATCCGAATTATCCTGCGACTGTAACTGCATAATGTGAGTATAATTTTGAAACTACTCATGGTTATAAAATGTTAAATTTGGTCTGAATTTTAGACGCGTATTTGTGAACAAGTCAACTTGCTAACGCTTCTACAGGGAACAATTTGACTGCTACTCTATCCGGAGAGAAGTGCGTGTGCGCATGCGCGGTGCGAAACACATGGGCATGAGGTGGTGGAGCAGTTTTTGTAGAAGTCTGCAGGTTTAAAGTCTTTAAAGGTTTAGGGTCGAGATCGTTTCGAGTATCTACGTGAAAGTAGAAGCCATGTGAAGCACCCGTTTGCACTGGTTCTTTAGCGTCCATTAATTGTGGGACCTTGTAGGACAGACTGCATTCAGGTAAATAAACCAAGAAATGTGCTCTTAAACTGTGCACTTTCTGCAATTTCTAATGTAGTTTAGAACATCTTTTATCCAAGACATGCTCAGATTAGATGATTTCTGTTGTTAGTCTATGTTTGTTAGATTTGTGAATGCCCACGTGGGTCAAACTGCTTGCTTAACACCACCTTTGGGTGCTTTTAGGTCATCGGTCCTGCTTTGGAAGACAAGATGTCCAGCCTCGCAGCCAAATACGACTACTTGGAGAAACTGACCAGTAAAGTGTGCCACTCCCAGGCTGAAGAACCCAAGAAAAGAGCCTATGGTAGAGTCCAGTTTAAAACACCCAGATTGTTTTAGCATGTCAGTGAACTTGTGGCCCCTCTAAAATATCAGGCTCCCCACCTACCACAATAATGTTCTTCTGTATGAAAGAATACAATCAAATTGCGGGAGTTTCCACAAAGAATTATTGGTTCGGTTTTAAGAAAAAAATCTGAATGACTGAAGCCAAGAACTCTGTATAGTACACTTTTTATATAATACTCTTGCGTTGTACAGCTTTTAATGGTTTTCTTTTACTGATTCTGCTTTGTTCTGTGCTCTTTGCTGCTGTCACAATGCAATTTTCCACCTGTGGGATTCATAAACTCATTTTCTCCATCTTACTCCATGGTTTTGCGTGGCATTTAAAGACATAAGAATTATCCCATGGGACAGCTGATGGACCACGAGTACCATTTTTACATTCAAAACTGATTGGGGCTGTGAACTGAACCCAGTGAAATCTACACTGATATCTGTTTCTTCCAGGATCAATAATGTTTTCTGATTCTTATTTTCCTTTTCAGTTCCATACAGAGTTCGTGGTGGTGATGATGGAGGTCCAGCCAAAAAGAAGCAAAAGAAAAAACAGAAATCTAACAAAGCAAATGGTTTGAATACAGACAGCAGGAAGCCCTCAGAGCCCATCCAGAAAAGTGCAAAGAAACAGACGGGTACAGTCACACAGAAGACCCCCCAGACCAGAGTTCAGAATGGGAAGCAGGTGCACATGCAGCAGAAGCCTGAAGGTAAAGGACATTTCAGTTCATCTGAATTGATCTGTGATGTTTCCTGAATGGCAGGAGAAGTGCAGATGTGTACATTCATTCACTTATTTCATTTAGGTACAAAGACAGAGGAGTTCAATGCAGTTGATATCTTAAGGAAAAGACTTCACCAGAGGATTGAGGAGTCTCGTGGACAGGTGGGCAAACCTAGCAGAAAAGTATTGGACCAAAGGTCTTCTCTAAATCATTAGAAGCAGTAAATTTTTAAAACTAAAGTATTGTTTTTTATTAGTTATGCATGTGATACAATGATATATTTGACTTTTTTGGGGTAAATTGCATCGTTATGCTTTTCTTAGCGTCTTTTGAACAGCTGTTACACAGGTCAACCCAAAAAAAAAACGTAACGTTTTTTATTAAACCGCAGGCACCAATCAAGTAACTGTTTCAATATTTTGCTAATTATACCAACTATCATGCAATTTATAACTAGCTTCATTTGAAATCGCTACAAAAAACCCACATAAGCTTATCTCTGATGATTTTGACCTGTTGACCTGTGGCCATTTTGCACAATATGTAATACATTTCAGTTCAAGTGTGGCAGAAACATTTCAAGCGCAGTGTCTACATCACAATATTATCTCCTAAAATTGGAACACATTTGAAGCAAAAAATACTAATTTTGCCTGTGTATCAAAAATAAGGTTACACAGTCAGAATCAGCCGTTTTTGCTTCAGTTATGTTGTGCCTGATGTGTGTTTCAAATTTAAGACACAATATTGTGATGTATGTGTGTGTGGATACATCTCTGGAAAAAGACAAAAGATATTCAGGTTTTATCTATTATAGGTGCTAGTTTTAAACTGGTCAGCTTTGCGTTAGTTTTATTCTTAAATTAGTTATTTCCAAATAAAATGATTGTTCTTTAAAGCGTAATTATAAAGGAAATGACAAAACAGAAAATAAGAGAAATGATGCAGTGTTTACAGAACTTGAATAATTTAAAGGAAACAAAACTCTTGTTACTTTAAAACTAAATGGCAGTAATTACCTTTGACGAACTTCTAGTAGTGTTTTACCGTCCAACTGGTCTCAGTGTGAGAGGAGAGAGTCGATTACAGCAGTGTTTTTATACTTTTCCTCATTAAATAATATGTGATTCAGCTGATCACTAATCAGTCCCTCATAAAGCAGAATGAGGTGTTTGTGTAGGAA
>JBBJLR010000087.1:10048723-10063566 GCA_037577145.1 Brachypetersius gabonensis
TACTATATTACTGCATTACTATATTACTATATTACTGCATTACTATATTACTGCATTACTATATTACTGCATTACTGTATTACTATATTACTGCATTACTATATTACAATATTACTATAATACTTCATTACAATATTACTGCATTACTATATTACTGCATTACTACATTACTGCATTACTATATTACTGCATTTCTATATTACTGCATTACTATATTACTATATTACTGCATTAACATATTACTGCAATACTATATTACTATATTACTTCATTACAATATTACTGTATTACTATATTACTATATTACTGCATTACTATATTACTGCATTAACATATTACTGCAATACTATATTACTATATTACTTCATTACAATATGACTGCATTACTATATTACTGCATTACTATATTACTATATTACTATATTACTGCATTACTATATTACTTCATTACTATATTACTGCATTACTATATTACTGCATTACTATATTACTGCATTACTGCATTACTATATTACTGCATTACTGCATTAACATATTACTGCATTACTATCTTACTATATTACTTCATTACAATATTACTGCATTACTGCATTACTATATTACTATATTACTGCATTACTATATTACTACATTACTGCATTACTATATTACTATATTACTGCATTACTATATTACTGCATTACTATATTACTATATTACTGCATTACTATCTTACTATATTACTATATTACTGCATTACAATATTACTGCATTACTATATTACTATATTACTGCATTACTATATTACTATATTACTATATTACTGCATTACTATATTACTATATTACTGCATTACTATATTACTGTATTACTGCATTACTATATTACTGCATTACTTCATTACATTATTACTATATTACTTCATTACAATATTACTATATTACTGCATTACTATGTTACTATATTACTGCATTACTATATTACCGCATTACTATATTACTATATTACTGCATTACTATATTATGATATTACTGCATTGCTATATTACTATATTACTGCATTACTGCATTACTATATTACTGCATTACTATATTATTATATTACTGCATTACTATATTACTATATTACTACATTACTATATTACTGCATTACTATATTACTGCATTACTATATTATTATAGTACTGCATTACTATATTATTGTAGTACTGCATTA
This sequence comes from Brachypetersius gabonensis, assembly GCA_037577145.1. Taxonomy (NCBI): domain Eukaryota; kingdom Metazoa; phylum Chordata; class Actinopteri; order Characiformes; family Alestidae; genus Brachypetersius; species Brachypetersius gabonensis. Next base: position 10,049,918 of record JBBJLR010000087.1, read on the forward strand.
CTATATAACTGCATTACTGTTACTATACTACTATATTACTATTACTGCATGATTATATTACTGCATTACTATATTACTGCATTATTATATTACTACATTACTATATAACTGCATTACTATATTATTACATTACTATATAACTGCATTACTGTTACTATACTACTATATTATTATATTACTGCATTATTATATTACTGCATTACTATTTTACTGCATTATTATGTTACTATATTACTATAATACTATAATACTTCTTACTACATTTCTATGGAGTTCCATTCCATGGAGTTCATTGCCTACATTTCTGTTAGTAGTGAGAGACATCCCAGCTTTTTAAGACACTACAGAATGTGAATGTAAAGGTCATAAGAAAGTCCACATTAAAAGAAGGAGTGATGTCTAGATTTTATGAAACAGTAAAAGAGGATTATGTGTGAAAATCCCAAGCTCATATGAAGTTATATTGGATTTCCATTATTCACAGAAGTATGTAGGCATTGCCTTGACTTTGTCTCCTGTTGTTCTCTGTTCAGGGTGTGATAATGTGATCATGATCTGGAACGTGGGCACCGGCGAGCCGCTGATCACTCTGGACGACATGCACCCGGACGTTATTTTCAGTGTCTGCTGGAACCGCAATGGGAGTCTCATCTGCACTGCTTGCAAGGACAAGAAAGTTCGCATTATTGACCCGCGTAAGGGCAAGATCACTGCAGTGAGTAGTGCTGGTTTGATAGAGAGTTTTGCAAGGCGACTGAGAGCCTTGAGCTTAGCTGAAATGATCATTTTTACAAAGTTTAAGACAGATATAGCCCACAGCTATCTCTGAAACTGTCAAAAGTAAACAGGTTCTCTGGACCGTAGTCAGTGTGGTGCACACAAAGGTATCAAACCACACAGTTCCAGGTTTTTTTCTCTTTAAATAGACTGAATGTCTGATCAGTGGATTCAAGACACCTGTGGGACTAATTAAGGCTAAAGAATTGGTTTGAAACATGCAGTGATGTATATTCTTTGGAGTGTCTTTGTAAAATAAATATAAAATCATTTCATTCCACACTTTTATTGATTTGCTCCATCACATACATGCAGGTAGACAACTGCTTTTAGTCACTTTTTGGGAGGAAAAACCTGGAAAATTTGTCCGTGTCTGTATGTAACTGTGTAATCAGTTATTCCAAACTGTTGGTAAACCGCTTAAAGATTCGAAATAGAAAGAGCGGATACAGAAAATGAAAAGGTGTGAAGCTCGAGGTAAAGGGTATTTTATATGTGTCGTTTTCAGGAGAAGGATAAGGCCCATGAAGGCGCGCGGCCCATGAGAGCGATCTTCCTTGCTGATGGAAACGTCTTCACCACGGGTTTCAGCCGCATGAGCGAGCGTCAGCTGGCCCTGTGGAACCCGGTGAGTCCCAAACCCTTCCACCGCGGCTGTTTGACAGGGTTCAGTTCATCTTCTCATGATTCTCCCTCAGGAGTCTAGTTTACCTTTGCTTCAAACCGGGGCTTAATCTGTCAAAACCAAAATTCTTACCACGTTTGTTCTAAGTGCTCTTAAAGTTAAAAATACATTAAAACATGAAACACTTCCTCTTGAAAAGATGAGAGCAGATTATTGTTATGGACTTACCTTGCTCCTCCCAGTGTTGATGGTATTGTGTTTTCGAGGCTGTGAATGTGAGTTTGCAAATCTTTAAAGAATAAAAAGCCTAAAGGTATCATATTTAATTCCCAGAAAAGCATGGACGAGCCGATCTCTGTGCATGAGATGGACACCAGTAACGGAGTGCTGCTTCCCTTTTATGACCCCGACACCAACGTTGTCTACCTGTGTGGAAAGGTAGGCATGATCTTGGACGTGGATAACACTGTGACTGATGCAGTTCAGCATGCAGGCGTTTCTTGTCTTGACGATGTCCAGGATCTCTGTAGAAAAACTACAGGAAAAAAACCTGGGGAGCATACTGCCAGTCTAAAATCTGCATGGCTGTGCATTTGCCTCTCGGTGTTCACTGAGCTCAGTATTAAACGTGTAAACTGCTTTCAGTTCATGCTCCAGATGATTTTATTAGCATGTATGGAATGCATATGGATTTAATATAGTGACCTGTATGTGACAGAATATGCTTCTCGAAACTAATGACACAGTCAAGCCCATTTTGTAAAACACTTATTTTGTGTAAATCCTTTTTTTTTACCTTTTTTTGTGTAAATTCCTGTTTTTATGTTATATTAATGAATTTTATTCTAAGTATTAGTTTGACTATTTAATGTACATCAGTTTCTGTTGCTCCATCACCACACTCTCTTATCTTTTACATGATTTACAGAATAACCCAGATGTCCGCTGTAATACTCAGCTACACTGAGAAAGAGGTTCTTAGTGTAAACCCAGCTTTAAATAAAGAATGATGATAGAGTGGCTTTTATTCAAAGCCGTAAAAAATAACGAGAGCACAATTTTCAGTTTTATTATTCATCCATTTCTTCCAACCTCATCTTTGTGGGAATGGAACATTATTGATCATTCTGATCATTATTAGTCTGAATATTTTCTGAAAGTTTTTGTGTCTTTATTCTAAGGTTAATCCTCCCCCAGTTGACTGAGGCTGTGTGTATAAATATAGCTGATATTTGAAGTTCTCTTTAGTTATAAGAATGCCTTAGAAAAGTGTTCTAGTTAAGCAGTGACCTGTATTTTCTTGTTTAATCCATTGAGCAGTGGGTGTTCAGTGCTGTTTAGTGTTACTTTGCCGTTAGTATCAGTGCTATCAACTCGAGAACCCCAGACTGACGTGAAACTGATTCAGTATTTTTCTCCTTTGTTTAGGGCGACAGCAGCATCCGGTACTTCGAGATCACAGATGAAGCCCCATATGTTCATTACCTTAATACGTTCTCTAGCAAAGAGCCACAGAGGGGCATGGGCTACATGCCCAAACGAGGCCTAGACGTCAATAAATGTGAGATAGCAAGGTAAGCAGGTTCATGCTGCTGGATCTTGCAGATATTTCTGACTAGAAATTTGACTTGAACCCCCAAACTCAACCTTTTAAGTTGGATTGGCTTTTATAGAGTTCTGAAGTTTTCTTTAAAATGACGGAGCTCATTACCTCCACTAGAGGGAAGCAGCGCGCTTTAAAGAGTTTTTTTTTAGTGGTGCTGTGCCGATCAATCAGTACCTGGTTTTGTGTAATTTTGTGTTTATGTATATTAAATTACGTAATGTGTGTGTGTGTGTCTCTTTTTTTATACACACTCTGATTTTTTACAGGTTTTATAAACTTCATGAGAGAAAGTGTGAGCCAATTATCATGACTGTCCCAAGAAAGGTACTTCTGAGATTTACTACATAATATTATTGCAATAACATTCTGTGCTTTGTTGTTGTTGTTGTATATTATCAGTGCAATATAAAAAGTAGACCAGCCTGATAGAGATTTTGTCTGATTGGAACTTTAATCCCTCTTTAAAACCTCTGGGATTTATTTTGGGTAGTTTGTGGAAAGTTTACATTATGACTGTGTTCCCTGTGGTCAGCGTAGGGGTGTACTATTGGTCCAAAACGTGAACATTTAAATAGAAATGCTAATCACTCGGACCTGTTCCTGCAGTCGGACCTGTTCCAGGACGACCTCTACCCCGACACGGCCGGCCCCGACTGCGCCCTGGAGGCAGAGGAGTGGTTTGAGGGCAAGAACGGCGACCCCATTCTGATATCCCTCAAACACGGATACGTCCCGGGCAAGAACCGCGACCTCAAAGTGGTCAAGAAGAATGTTCTGGATAACAAGTCGCCTAAGAAGGTGGAGGAGACCTCGCCCCCTCAGAAGCCGGCGTCTCCTCAGCTCACTAAAGTAAGAGTCGGACACAGCGGCCGTCACTCACTTCACTGCTTCTCTGCTAGACTGTTACATTCACTCACTTAACTCTTCAGTGACAGCATGATACATTTATGTTTTCTTTAAGCAAATTTAAATTAGGGGAGTCACGAGGTTAAAATTGTAATGAATTAATCTGTTCTCTCACACATTTGTGCTGTAAAAGTATTTTAACACATCAGTAAATGAATGATCAACATTGCAGACCCTCTGGCCCTCCTGTTGGATGTCACTCGCTTGGCCAAAAATGGATAAATTACATAATCTAGTAGAAAACACATAAAACTACATTTCTCAAGTGTTTAGAATGAACGCATTTTAACCCAAATTGTATTATTTAACAATGTAAATAACATGAAAAAAAAAAAATTTTCATGGGTCAAAAGTGGCCACAAAGTTGAATGGAGAGTAAAAGCAGAGGCCAGAGGGTTAGTAGCTGTTTCGGCACAGTTCATATGGAGTGATGGTCACAGTAATTAATAATATGACCTAATATCTTGAGGGGAAAAATGCTTCAGCAAGAACAATGATAGAGTTCAGTAAATATTGAATGGTGGTTACCCCTGGATTCCAGCTGGGGGCGCTGTTTCGTGTTCATAGTTCCTGACAACACTTGTGATTCAGCCATAACCATTCATAACAGTTTCCAGAGCTGTTTTCAGTACAGAGTGCGCAAAGTACCCATTTCCATTCTAGTAGCAGTCCGGACTCCCGGGAGGACGCAGTGCTCTCTGCATTTTTTACCTTTAAGTTCATTTATATTCACAGTAAAGTAACACCTCTTGGTTTTCATAAAAAATATATTAATTGAAATATGAATTAAATTATATATTCAGTGTGTGCCTATAAAAGGTTTGATGGCGAGTAATTAATGTGGAGGTTAATTAAGTGGAAGTGGTTTGATGCAAACTTTGAACTGAACTATCCTTGGGCTACGTCCCGTCGCTGAAGAGGGGTGGAGGTATCTCAGTGGGTAGGATACTTGCCCCCGGACCAAGAGGTCCTGGGTTCGAATCCTACCTTCAGCACCACTACTGGGTTCCTGAGCAAGAACCTTAACCCTAAGTTGCTCCACGGAGAGACTGTAGGTAGGGAATGGAATGGAAGTCGCTTTGGATAAAAGCGTCTGCTAAATGCCGTAAATGTAAGAGAAGTCAGTAATGCGAGCAGCTAGTGCTTCTGGTCAGTGCTGTATATCTACATTTACACAGTGTCAAACAGATAATAGTCATTGTGATTCTATCAGTGGCTACAGATCTAAATGGCTGATCCATGTCTCATCATCGTCGTTTTAATTCCCTTTGCAGAAGAATGAAGTCAAGTTGGAGGAGCTGCTTCGAGAAGTCAAATCGCTTAGAGACCTGGTGACACTTCAGGACAGGCGAATTGCCAAACTGGAAGAACAGGTAGCCAAAGTGGCGATGTGAGAGGCAGGCAGTCACCGGGCCGGGACCGAGAGAAAGTTCCAGCCGGGCAGGGGCCATTCACTGCCAGAATTCCGCAGTTTGACTCGATCAACCATTCCGCTTGGAGAAGAAGACTTCGGGCAACATTCCAAGTTGGACTTCTGCTTTTTCCTCCCCGATTCATCTTGCCTTCCCTCCGTGCATTCGCTAGCAAAAGGAAAAACTCTCTCTCCGTTTGGTTCCAGTCCTGTGTTTTATCTTTTGATGGCTTGAAGTCATGGACATTGGTTTCAATTTGACTGTTTTAGAGTTTTGCTATTTTGGTTCCTTACTTTTCATTGTTGTATAATTGTGACCATTTTGAATTCACCTTGACTGCCAGGTTACCTAGTGTATGTTTATGTATGCATCAGTATTGCTCTACTTCATTTCTTTGTGATGCCAAATGTGAGTTGGAACATGCACCTCGCTGTATGCCAATTAAGCTTTTATTATTGGTAGTAGTAGTATTAGTATAAGTATTATTAGTATTATTATTTCTTCCATTTTTGTTTTCTGGCTGTAGATACAAGAGTTACTGGAAATTTAAACTTCACACTAATAGCCAACTCGCTGTATATCTCAAGTGTGCCAATCAATGTTATTGGATATGACTGAAGCTCCACCGACTCAGAAATCGATTGTCAAACAAAAAGGTGCGAACTGAGAGGAAAAAGACACTACCTAGCACAAACAGTGGCAGGCGGGAGAAGCACTGAAATAAATAAAAGCATTCCTAATGCAGTCAGCACGCCTACGTCAGAACTGAAGTGATGCAGTTAACAGACAATTCCTCATTTCATTTCTACACGCTCTCAGACCAGGATCAGTAACAGGGTTTACCTACTAATGCGTAACAGCGCCGTCGTCTTTCAAACCTTCACCACAAAGCAATAACAGCAGTCGGGCGTGAGGGAGACGTTTCTGCTGGACTGGATAAGCCAATCATGTCAGTTTTTATTAGCAGAGACTTTTTACCTCTGATTTAAAAAAACCCCCCAGCAGCTCTTTACAAAATGTGATGAATTAAGGCTTGAATCGTGGTTCAACTGTAATTAATGCTTCATGTAATGCTTCACATGTTGCTGTCTGACCTGAAAGGGACGCTTTTCTCACTATTGGCTTTAAATGCTCATTTTGCCCCAAAATCACAACTTGTTCTTGGCAATGCTGTTTAGTTAACCTTCAGTGTCAGTACATTCGCTAAGCCTGTCATCTGTCCATTTGTTAGATGCCTGTTGTGTGTTATTCTAGACATTGCATCATTTCAGACCCACAGCTCCCTGAGTTGGCTTTGGAACTTGGTCTCCATGCGGCTGCCTGCCGGCCCTCCCCCGGTGTGACTGGTCTGTAAGTGTCGTGGTGCCTCTTCGTGTATTTACTGGTTTTAGCTCGGCACCTTCAGCACCTTCTGGCTGGAGCTCGGCTCACAGGAAACACTGACCTGTGTCATAAAACGTCTTGTGCATGCGTTCCAGGGTTCCCAAACAAAACCCCACAATAAATCCTGTTCATATTTCACTATGGAATCCGATGTAGTGTTCATTTGGTTTTGCTGACTGTGTGCCTTCCGTCTATTAACCTCCATTTCATTCATTCCATTTATGGCATTTATCAGACGCTTTTATCCAAAGCGACTTCCATTCTCTAACTACAGGGGACAGTCTCCCTGGAGCAACTTGGGGTTAAGGGTCTTGCTCAGGGACCCAGTGATGGTGTGCTCGAGGTAGGATTCGAACCTGTGACCTTTTGGTCCGGAGGCAAGTATCCTACCACTAGACCACCACCACCCACTCCAGTGCAGACTAAAAGAAGCAAACTTCAGACACCAAACCTGCCTTAGCCGATCAGCTACATGTGGAATGAGGAGCAGAATTGTGCAATTTCTGTTCTTTTGCTGAGCCATCACTTTAAACTGTTTCATAGAATTATCCACTATTCATATATTGCCAATCTTTTTCTTACATGCCATTTGCACAGCTCTATTGCAAACAGTCCCTTATTCAAATAATTTTGTAGATTTGTTAATACTCCTGTGTATTTTACCTATTTTATGCCACGTACGTCTTTATGTTCTGCCTCTTAAAGCCATAATCCTCTTTTCCTTGAAATACGTGCCTGCATGTCCTGTTGATAAGACTAAACTGAATTTAACAGATCTCAAAACTGCGCTGATGGATGGGCTTCTCCCAGCGAGGGTAAATAAATGCTGTCTGTCTGTGAAATGTATGTGCAGGAGTGGTGACGCTACTAAAAGATTACGAAGTGTGCAAAGAGGGAGATACACTCACTCCGGAACAGGCTCGGGTTCTGGTAGGTCGAATGAACTTTAAATGTACTCTTTGAGCACTTGGGTCCTGTAATTCATGTCTAGAGGGAATAATATTAGGAAATGTGTTGTAATTCCAGCTATATTTAATGAATTACAAAAATAATATGAATCATTTTAAAATTATTGCATTATTTTTTCATGTTTCAAAGTGAGAAAGTACTGAGAATGAATGTAGGGGTCATTTTAAGCAGATGGAGTTTTAACAAAGACACCTGTGTCCATTTCTTTCAGAAACTCTTTGGGATTGAAATGGCTGAATTCAAAATAAGCATCAAGTGCATGTGGAACTCTGAATCTGGGGACTTTGAGATGCTGACGGGTGATGAAGAGGACATCCAGGAGAAAAACGATGGTGGTGATGATGGAGAGGAGAGTGAATAAAGTAGAGGACTTAGTGGGCGATGGACTTTTCTCTAATGGACTTCTGCAAACTGGGACATTTAACCCAGTTGTGTGTGTTATTGTTTTTGTTTCCATGATCCAACATATTCAGATTTGTACATGGCTGTATTGTACATACTTTTCAGAATATACCTTGTTAAACATTACATAAGCAACTGTTGTGTGGTTTTCCCTAACCACAAATTTGCAATTGAGGTTCTATGGCTGTCAATCCTTTGGAAAATAATTCTGTATTTATTGCTGATCATAGAATATCATATTATACAAGCATTTCTTACCAAACAGAAGTGCAAACCCTTGAGGATATCCAAGTCTAATGCCATTGGATTAGTGTTTTGCTTTCCAGTTTTCAGAAGTCGCAAATGTTTGTATATTACATGCATAACAAAGTGCGTCTATGTAAATGGAAAAAAGGATCAACTTTGCTTTGTGTCATCAGCAACAATTATGGAGTTATTGGCAAATGCATTTAATTCTTAGGGGAAGTATGGTCATCTGTTCTTATAAAATTACAAGAGTTCTTTGTTTGAAAAAATAAAACGATTTTAGAAGATTGAAGGGTTCTTTTTCTTAACTGTCAGGCTCTAACGGAAGTAGTTGGGACACTCGTGGGCCACCAGGTCCCAGCCTTGCTTGAAAGCATCCACGACTTCCTGCTTTAGGGGGCCTTCCTCAGCTGCCGTTAGATTCTCCTGAAGCTGCTCCATGGTGGACATCCCAATGATGACGCCGTCGCCAAGGTCTCCCTGGAAAAAACCCCCAGAGGGCTCTCAGACCAGGAGAGTGCTCAAGATAAAACTGATCATTTAGTCAAATGACAATTCTGAGGAAGCAGCACTTGACCCTTTGGCCACCTTTTCAACTGGTGGGGTATGAAGCCCCTCATCATTGGGCGAAGTGGAGAAGTGTTCTTGTGTCGTTGAAGTGATGGCACTCCATCCATAACACAGGTCAAAATCATCAGAGATACGTTCTTGTGGGTTTTTTAGTGTTTTTCATGCTGATTTCATCTGTTTAGTTTGTCCTGCAGGTACAGTGCTTGTGATGAAGCTAGTTCTGTATTGCATGATAGTATAATAGCATATAATAATCATATGCTGAGTGTTTTTGAAGAAACAGTGGTAGCTAACTGACACTGATCATTATATCTGTGTGCACCTGTCTGACTTCACACCGAAAATATTAAAACAGTTCTTGATTGGTGCTGCAGTTTAATAAAAAAACACATGGAAGTCTATTGCAAATCTAATATTACTCATAATTCAAAAAGTTGATGTGACTGGAAAAAACAAAACTGAAAGCAGACCTGAAATCAGAATGAAAACCGGGTTTAGTAAAGTGTGTTGTGGTTTCTGATGATTACAAATTTTTTTGTTGACCTGCGTTATCCTTGACGTCATTCAACATTTGAGGATCTTATGAGAAGGGTTTCCTCTAGATCAGTGGTTCCCAACCTTTTTTCCTAGAAGCCCCCCTTGTCCGTGTCCAAGGCCCCCCTAAACCCGACTCCTACCCGCATAGACGCATAAAAAGAATAAAGTGATCAGTAACAAACTTCAATTTACAAAAACTAAACAGCATTAGGTTTTTGTTCTTATTCTCATACACACTTTTACGTTTCTCAGACAATGGGATTTTATGAATTTAATGTGTACAAATTTTGGTAACCTCAGTGCAGACAACATTGTGCGCCCCCCCTGCGATCTCTAGCGCCCCCCTAAGGGGGGCCCGAACCCCAGGTTGGGAACCACTGCTCTAGATGTTGGAACACTGTTGTCAGGATTTGACCGTCGATGGCTATAAGAAGAGTCAGACACTGATGCTGCGTCATAAACTCTGCTACGGCACATCCCATAGGTATTCAGTTGATGCCCATCAGTCCAGTTCCACTGACATCCGCCGAATACTTGGGGGCCTTTATACCCTTTATATCCAGTGATTGGTACTGGACATGGTCACATTCAGCTTGTGCATCTGCTCCAGAGATTATGAAGCCGTGTCTGCACAACTGACCACCTGACTTAGCAGTAGGAGCACCCTAAAGTAGCCAAACTCACTAATTGGAAGGGACATAGTGTTTGTCTACCCCCATTATTTCATTCATTCAGTTTTCTAGCAGTGTTTCCAAACCAGGGTTGTGGGAATGCTAGAGCCTATGTCAGCACTCATAGGGTAAAAGGTGTTCACCACACCTCACACACCCTCTTCTCCCTCCTGGCAAAAGGTTCTGTAGCAAACAGGCCTCTACTGACAGAATAGGAAACAGTTTCTTCCTTCAGGTCACCAGACTCCTCAATAAACTCCTCAATCAGAACTGAAACAAACTATATCCACACACAGCCTCGACTGAACTCTTTCCTTCTCCTAACACAGCTCATACACACTGAACCGTTCTGCCGTAAACACTGGAAACACCCTGTATTTATTATATAATGCACATTCTCCGTCCTGCAATTATTTGCACAATTATTTTCTGCTGTCTACCTCCAGTCTGCATTTTTGCCTACCGAACCACTCTGCTCCTAGAATACAGTATCTGTAATAATACTGTATTCACTTTAACGTCAACTGTGCTACAGGTCTGGTGTTTTTCTTCCACACTCTCTTTCTCTCTAATTGCACTCTGTTCATTTTGCCTTGCCTTTTTGTGGTATTCCATTAGTTTAATCTAATTTCACCCTCCTGATTTCATTCATTTCATTTTCGGAGGTGCTTATCCCAACTAGGGTTCTGGGAATGCTGGAACCTATTCCAACGCTCCTAGGGTAAAAGGTGAAGAAACACTGGAAAGGGTCACAAATCCATGACAAGGCATACACACAGCCATACCAGCTGAAACCAGCTGTAATCCTGGTAGCTTTTTATGGTTGAGGAACCCTTACCCGAAGCTGAGAGTGGTGATACATCCAGCGTATAGAAGCTGAGGTTAAGCTTGGCTTCTGTGAACCATATGCTGCCTCAAGAGCCTTCAGGATTCCATCAATGGCATAGAAATGGCTCTCTTTCCAGTATCTAAAAGTCACACATTAATGTTATAAAGGGATGGTATAATACCACTCTTTTATACTAACAGCATTAAAAAAGTATTGGACCAATCCAATGTTTTCTTCAAAGAATTACTTCTTAACAAGCTATTTTTAATTCATGCACTTTACTTTTTAGATGATCATATTATCCCAACAATCCTCAATCCCCCCTCATATTGGCCAGATCCTGAGACCTGCTACATATGGTTTTACAAATGTATGGCTGGTCGACTACCCAGAGAACATCTTTATTAGTACCTGTCTCTGTAGGCAGCAGCCCAGTTATTTCCAAAGAAGCGCCCTGCAGGTTGGCTTCCCTCCTTGTCCTGAAAATGGTACTTGCCAGTGAGGAGACCCCCTGCACAGACGAAAGAGTCCAGCTTACTTCAAAAAAATGCGACACCATAAAGGTCAGTTTTGTACACAAACAGTGCTGTACCTGCGAGAGGATTGTACGCATAGAAGCGAATGCCAAAGTGGCGCAAGCATGGAAACAGCTCTGTCTCCACTTGCCGTGTGGTGGCGTTGTACATGCCCTTTAAAGACAGAAAGATTAAAAACCTGTGTTAAACAGATTATTTATACACTATATGGACAAAAGTATTGGGACACACCTGTTTTTCAGGGACCGGACTATGCCCAGTACTTTCAGTGAAGGACAATCTTAATACTTCAGCATACCAAGATATGTTGGACTTCTTTGTCTCTATGCTCTCTTTACCTGGTAAACTGTGGGAAGTACCCAGTTGTTGTGTTTGCAGATGCAACAGATTTCAGCCACTTCCCAGGAGGCATAGTTTGATAGGCCCAGCTCCTTGAACTTTCCCTATAAACAGAAAACATTCAAAACTGGATCTGCTGGTAATGACATAGAAGGGGCTGTTTACAGAGTTTATAGTGTTTTTCCTTCTATACATCCCTACTTAAATGGGATAAGCTAAGGCATGCTTGGAGCCCACATTTTGCCTCTTAATTTTAGAACTGTGAGGTTAACTTTGCTAAGAAACACTAGAAGTCAATGGTCATCCAAATCTTTTTCTGAAATACATCCTCAAAGCTCTTTATTAAGGTAAAGTAGACATGTGACTGTGGTTTAAAATACAGTATGACCTTCTGTTGAGGGGAGCTCCCTCAGTAATAGTAGTCCTGCTCCATCCACTTCACTCCAGCGCAGGGATGCCCAGTTCAGGTCCTGGAGGGCCAGTATCCATCACTGTTTGGAGAATTCCCTGCTTACACGTCCCTGGTGCAACTCAGTTGTTAATTGCTGGGTTAAATGGCTGTGTTTGAGGGAATCTACCAAACTGTACTGGATACCAGCCCCTCAGGACCCCGACCGTAGTGATATAAATACACCTGCTAAATGACATGGCCATGTATGTGGTTAGTTACTGGTTACGCTGATGACCTTTCAGTCCAGACTATCTAGGAACTACACAGAAGCAGGATGTGCAATAACATCAATTACACATACGCAAAATGTGCAATCACATAATACACCCTCCCCAGATCTGGAGTCTGACTCCACTGACAGCATAACTCAAGTTAGTGTATTAGATATTTTTCCACTTTAAATTCATTTAGCAACTTCTTGGTGCGTGAAGGTATATGATCCTTTGGTATAAGATTTCATTACATAGTAAGATAGGATGGGCAGCTGCTACCTCTTTGTGGAGCTCATGGCAGGCCTGCAGTGTGTCCTGAACAGGGTTCTGATGATCAGGGGCATGCAGGTAAAAGATGTCCACGCTCTGAACCCGGAGCCTCTTCAGAGAAGTTTCCATCTGAGAGCGCACACTTTCTGGCTTCAGTGTCTTTCCTTCCCAAGGGTTCGCTTTAGTGGCAATTCTAACTGGGAAACAAGGAAGGAAAAAAACTGTTCCATTTGATCCCCATTAAATATATTTTAATTACATCACAACTTTGGAGATGTTGCTGAATAATTGCTTAACATGTTAGACCACAGGTAATCAGTTCCAGTCCTGGAGGACTCGAGTTCAGCACAGATTGGTGATTTCCTTGCACACCTGATTCAACATTAAAGGGAGACTCCAGAGTGCACTGTCAGAAATGTTCTCTTCCCTGAATGTAATTACTACAAAAGCAAAAACCATACAGTTAACAGGTCGAGAGACCCAAAGCCACAGACTACAGTGTGTGGTGATGGTACCTTTGTCAAAGGTATCTCAGCGATGCTACTTGCAGTCCAAACAACCTTCTGGTTCAAGTTCAAGTTCAACTTTATTTATATAGTACATTATCATACACAGACGGTCATTCAATGTGCTTTACAGAACTGAAAATATAGTAAAAATAGATATAAAAGAATATGTAAGAGCATTAAAAGTACAGTAAAAGTGCTGATATTTAAAAACAGATATAAAAGAGTACATAAAAGAGCATTAAAAGTATATTTAAGAAAAGGCAGAGGAGAATAGTGCAAATTTTAGCAGCTTTTTAAAATGCTGACTTTGTGACAGCCTTGGTGTGCTCATCAAAACTAAGGTCTCCATCCATGATTACGCCGAGGTTTTTGACATGGGTGGATATCTTAAATGCTCTA
>JBBJLR010000087.1:10079539-10095069 GCA_037577145.1 Brachypetersius gabonensis
TCTCTCTCTCTCTCTCTCTCTCTCTCTCTCTCTCTCTCTCTCTTACTCTCTCTGTCTGTGTGTCTCTCTCTCATTCGTGACTTTTAAACTTCAGTAGAAAGTGGGCCTGGTATGAAAGTCACTTGGGGTTCGGAAGCCACAGAATTTCGTGCTGTCCAGGCTATTAGGGGGCCCGTTCTGCGATGGGGCCCGTTTAACGGCGTCCAGTTCAAAACGAGAACTCTGACCACTACAGTCCTAAAGAGTCACCAAGCTAAAACTACAAAGGTTTTTCCCTCGCTGTGTGTGTGACCGGATTCTCGTTCGTTACTGTCAGCTCTGCTTTTTTTAATACACAAATAACCCGCCTCTTTCAGCTGCAATGGGCTAATAATATGGCAACTTCTGTGCTTGGATTGGCTAATTTTATACAACACAGCAGATAACCAATCATGATCCAAAACCCATAATTTTATTATATTACACGAATCACACACTGATTTACTGGCAGTCTTGTGGGCCATAACAATTTTCAAAAGGGCCGCTAGATGTATAGGCCTGGTTTACACTATAAAAATAGGCATTTTAAGGCATTTTTTTGACAAACACAACAATGCGGATTTTCACTATATGCGGGTGCTCTTGTAACGTAACCCCCGCGAATAATGAGGTATTACTGTATAGGTATAGTGCTCATTGAACAGGGCCAGAAAAAATTAAAGCACTTCTTTCGGTTGCATAAGCAAAAATTTTGATGAAAATCATTTCTGGGCACTTCAATAGTATCTGGTCAAAAATGGGAATAAACTTACCCCAAAAAAAACTGTAATCAAAACAGGTAAACGAACAGATCTAAAACACAAACAAAACAAGAGGAGCGGATTGTGTTCGTGTGATTCAGATCCAGTCTCTATTGCACCAGTAAATCTCCTCATATGATAATCCTTTACTAGACTGAAGTTGCTTTAACTAAGAGCTCTCTGTACAGAGTGAGAGGACCAAGAAGCAAGCGAGCTATAACACACACACATCCTCCACATGCTTCCACACACACACACACACACACACACACACACACTAGCAGTGCTTCCTGTTCTTCACCCAGTAACGGACACTCAGGGTTTGAAGCAGCAGTGATCCCTCCAGGTATGTTTTATTAGAACTTTTCTTTTTTAATCCGTTGGCCTGCGCTCTAACCCCCTCTCGGCTTATTTCTTCAGTTTATTGAAGCTTTAAAGTAAATTTCCTCTCCCGACCCCAGTAACAGCACTTTTACCATAAGAAAAGCAGTTCTAGCACAATCAACAAGGAGTGATATGAAACTAAGATTTTTCTGTGAGCTGCAGAAGAAAAAGGGCCACAATTAAAACTTTCTTTTCACCTGAAGTTTACATTCGTGCACATATTCCTCAACCATTAGAAATAAATAATAATTTATAATTTTCTTAATAATCTGTTAAGCCTAATTAAACCACTTCCTGAAACGGTTAAAAGTTTAAAGTGTAAAGTGACCATCTGTCTCTGCAGTTAACCCTTTTACCAAGTGAAGCTTTTGCTGATTTCTGTGTCTGGGAAACGAAAGAAAGAAATATTGGAATGTAAAGGTACAACGGCACACAATGCTCTGACTTACAAAAGGAAAGAAGACATTTTCATTCCACGTATCAACTTTATAGCTGTTTTTAATAATATTGATAAAACGATGCCGTACACCTGCCTGGCTCTGTGATATTTTACAGACAAAGAGTAATTATTGCTCATTCTTTTGAGATAACCGTTATTATGCTTCTAAAATGGGTGTAGATTTGACAGGGCAGGAGCTGACAAACTAATATCAACTTTTTGCACTGAACCAGCAGTTGGCGCTGTTGCCTGTGGGACGGGTCCGTTGTGGGCATGCGCGGTGGCCATGCTGGCTGATGTTGTGCAGAGTGTGACGAAGTGTCTGTGAGATTCTGTCTCGGTCTTTGTCCCCGTCCCGGACTGTGTCCCCGCAGGGCCCAATGGGGAAGCGGTATTACTGTGATTACTGTGACCGCAGCTTCCAGGATACCCTACACAACCGGAGGAAACACCTGACCGGGGTCCAGCACCAGAGATCCAAAAAGGCCTGGCTGGACCACTTCAGAGGTACTGCACCTCCTCACACCACCAACCTCACCTCACTCTGTCTCACCTTAAGACAAAAGCATTGGGACACGTGTAATGATTGTCCCCATCGGTTTTCACGGACACCGACATTTCAGTGAACTGCCTCACTTTATACTGTTTATCCATTACTGCCCGGTAGCTCCTGTTGCCTTCTAGCTTCATACTTCTTCACTGTGGTTTC
The DNA here is from genome assembly GCA_037577145.1 of Brachypetersius gabonensis. Taxonomy (NCBI): domain Eukaryota; kingdom Metazoa; phylum Chordata; class Actinopteri; order Characiformes; family Alestidae; genus Brachypetersius; species Brachypetersius gabonensis. Next base: position 10,081,851 of record JBBJLR010000087.1, read on the forward strand.
TGTGCTGCTAGCCTGTCTCTGCGATAAGAATATGCTTGCACTGCACCATCATATGCTCGTGTGCTGTAATAATAGATATAAATTGTGCAGTATTGTAATTCTGGAAGGTTTTCATCCTCTTCACACTGTGGCGATGTGATGCGATCCACACGGCCATGAAGCTTTCTTCACACTGAGCCACAGTCTGGAGGTCTGGAGATATTAACTCTGCAGACATTTGCTGATTTCTGCACCCTGTGAGCCTGCTGGTCTATGTTTGCCGTTCAGGCTGAAGTGTTTCTCGCCAGACTTTCACGTCTCTTTCTTCTAGATGCTGCCGCAATTTTACAAGAAGAACGGTCAAAGCAGCCGTGCCGGAAGTTCCTGCAGACAGGTGAGTCTTACTCGCTCACAAATAAACAAACAAACAAACAAACAAACGTCCAGCCGGTGAAATAAAACTACTTTACTTGATTTTACCTGGTCTGGGTTTTACATGCCAGTCATGTAAGTTTCTCTGGATAGACCGTGGGCTGCAGAAAGGCCACTAATTCATTAATATTCATTAATATGAATTAGTATTCGCACTGTGCGGTTCATACCCAAACCCGGTTTTTGTAATTGTTACGGTATAAAGGGGTTTTTTTGGTTTGTTTTTTTTTACCGCAGTACCGGCTTAAACAACGTTCAGAAAGTGGCGCAGTGAGAAACTAAAAATGAGATACAAGCGTGTTTAGCCTTTAGCGGTTAGCTTTAGCAGTGGATACATTCGCCAAAAATATATTAGACAAGTAATAATAACTTTATTTATAGAGCAGGTTCCAGATCAGAGAACTTCACATGGACTCTATTCCAGTGTAGAACACAGTAAACCATACAGACAAAGTAAAAACAGAGTGTAAACTTTCTAACAGTCCCTGGTTCAGTTCCTGCCCAGCTCCTTCTCCTCCCTGGTATAAAATAATAATGTTTTGTCACACCGCCCAGCTCTAATAAGTTTATAGTAAATAGTACTGTAAATAGTAAGTTTATGTATGTCAGATAGTTTGCTCTTATATTAAACTGATTGTGTTTGTATAAATGTACAGATTGTATAATTTCCACGATGGCATAATCAATTATTTTGTGTAATTAGAATTTCTCATATTTATATTTTTGAACTGTGACAAGATTGGAGATTTAATGCATAGAATAAATGTAAAGAATCATACTCTTATTTCTCTCTCTCTGTCTCTCTCAGGCCAGTGTATATATGGCCCAAGTTGCCGTTACTCACATTTCTCTGAAAAGGACATGATTGCTCTGGAGCAGCAGATTGAAGGTAAAGTCGTTATTTAGTTAGACTTTGTTTTAAAGCTTTAAAGTTTCACTCTTTCTCACTTGGCCTTCTTGAGATTGATAATGCAGCAGCTAATAAGCATACACTATTATAACTGGGCTCAGGAGGACTGTGTCACCCTGTGTCTCCAGGGGGACGGGCAGCACGATCTAGGGTTTTTTGTGGTAAATGTCATGGCACTATGTGTCAAAATAAGCAACCAAGCAAACCTCCTGGTAGCCCTTCTTTCTGTTGCTCACCAAAAACAGCCTGACTGTGAAGCAGAAGTAAACACATCACAGCACATAGTGCTAGAGCCCTGTTCTTTCCTGACTGAGATTTCTATAGAGAAACGGGATTGAAGTCTGGATAATATTAGGCTAATTTGGTCAAGTTTCCTGGTTCTAATGAGAAGCTGCTGTGTTCTAGACTAACTGAAACTTGTTGGTGCTGGTGGGACGTTATATAAACCAGTCTGGAGGGATAACCTAGTAATCTTTACCTAGCAATATTTTGTAGATGAAGGAAAGTTATTTTGGTAACAGAACTATATGTACGTCAAATGAAAGCTCTGGTTCAATAGTGACACTACCTGAGACATGTCAGGGTTTGGACCTAGAAGAAGGACCTCAGAGAAAGTTTTCTGACATCCAGTCTTTTATATCTTCAACGCAGTCCCCAGTCTTATTTAATCTGTGTATTATTTGAACTGGCAGAGATATAAAGTTGCAATCTGTTGTCTGTGTAACACTGAAAGCGAATCCCATGTTTCTGGTTAATCATCCCTAATGGCAGCATGTACAGAGTAAATAAAAGAGGTCCTAAGACGGAACCTTGTGGAACACCATATTTTACTGTGGTGTACGCTAATGTTTTTATAGGAACATGTTGACAAAATCTGTTTGTTTTTTTTCAGTTCAGTGTTTTGTTTTGGTTGCTGAAGCACAAAATCATTTTAAAGAGTCAAACAGGTTTCGAAGCAAATGAGTAATTCCTTGTTGTGTTGCAAGATGAAAGGTGTCAGAAGATGGGCCCGAAGCATTATGAAGCCTCTGCTGAACCTTCAATAGAGGAGTGGCTTTCCAGAAGAGAGAAGAAAAGAACCGCTCTGGCAGCGGGAAGGTAATCTCCAGTAAATCCAGAAAATGAACTAAAATCAATATATCAGCACAGATGCAGTGAGTGATTAGTACATACAGAACTGGGAAAAATAAGTTCCCGCTGCAAAAATGTTCAGTTTCTCAGCTTTGATCTTTTCTAGCTGCAAGTATTGAACTGAACAGCTTTGCTTTAGTTTTTAAGAACTGCTGACAATATTTCTCCTCATTTCCGCCATTTTTCCGCCATGATTGGTGTATTATTAAATTGCCATTGGTGTATTATTACCACCGCCACTATTTAATGAATAGCAGAGGTTGTAACGTTTCGAATGAGCCCTCTCGCCCAAAAACTGCTCCCAGATACAGAGGTGCTGCGCTCAGTCTGAAAAATGTTTTTTAATGATGAAACGAAGCAAGTTGTTTTGGAGCTGTTTTATTGTGTTCTGAGCGAGTTTTGTCAGTATTTGTTGCGCCTGGTCCGGAGTTTTTATTGTCTGAACCTAATGGTCAACTGAGGGGCGGAGCCTACAGACCGAGGGGCAGAGCCGACAATGCGTGTCGGTTAGTCTGAGCTTTTTGTACAGAGTGAATGGGAGAGAGGTGGTGTTCGAGCGGTTATTGATTTATAATTCTGTGATAAAAAGGATTTCTCCAAACAAAATGGCGCCTCTGCTTGCACTAAATGGTACTAAAAGCCATATAGAACATTAATTTTTAATTCTTTTGAGCTCAAATTCTGAACATAAGTTGTTGAGACCTGTGACTGTGGGTTTTCAGTGTCAGGGACGATAAAAACGTGGCTGGTTTGACGCAAACATAATATAAAATCCTGTATTCCATCCTGTGTTGCTGTTTTAAAATAAGTTTCCATATTTTACTTCTCAAGCACATTAAACTTCAGAGTCTTAGCTTTGAAATGAGGCCCAGTAATAATTTTGTGTGATGGAATTGTGATGTTTTAAATTTGGTACTATAAATTCCACGATGGCCACCAAAATAGGGGTGAAAGCGAACAGTGGGCAACATTCTGTGATGGACAGGTGGGCCTTAATGCTGAAACAGTTGAGAACCATTGCTTTAAAGCATCGTTTTAAAGGAAATGTTTAGAGAGTAAGGGCGAAAGAACATTTCTTTGGTTTTATTAAGTGTTCTTTTGAGTGTCAAATTTTGGTCCACACATTTTTAAAGACAAAATTATTACTAGCAGTTTCTCCAAACCTTTTTATGGAAAACACTTTAATCTTTACATGAACTGTACATGAATTTAGTGTGATTTTCTGTGATTTGGGTGCCAGTATTTCAGGTCTTGAGATGTGTGAAAGTGTTTCTCTCTGAAAGCATCAAAAATGTTTTCTGTTAAACAGGAACATTTAGTGTTTATTAATATAAAGTTTTGTGTTGGTGAATATTCATATTTATTCAGGATTTTTGAATTCAGTGTAAAGATGAAGACACTTTAGCACAAGGTTTTCGTCTTTTCCTAGTAGGTTTACAAATGAAATATTTTGTAAGTAATGGCACAATTGTAATAATTGCGTAATATAACATATATCTGGTCTTTCAGTGTTCTGAAACCAGAGGAAGAAGAAGCAGCAGAAACTAATGAAGTCCCACCATTTTTACTGTCGGTCCCTGATCTCCCTCCATCGCTTCTTCCTCCGAAGCTCAGAGGACGAGTGGAGACGGTCCACAGCGACTGGGGCTGAAATCAGGGTTAAAGTCCTCTACAGACACGCTGTGTAGAACTACACCCTGCACAGTGAAGACCAGCGTGACTGAAGGACTGTAATGGACCGGGCTCCTGTGGGGACGAGGGTGGTCCTGTGGGTACGAGGGGGCTCCTGTGGGGACGAGGGTGCTCCTGTGGGGACAGGGCCGCCGTGACCAAATGAAGATCATTTACGTCTCTGTGTGCTTTTCTCAACATAACGGTGTTAAAACGAAGAACTCTGAACGGCTGCGGCACGAAAAGACCAAATCTTTAAGCATTGATGTGTGAGCGGTGACTGAGTAATCTGCTGATTGGATGTCAGCTAATAATAACTTTATTTACTTATTGTATGTTTATTAATTATTTGCCCTCGTTTTTTTAAGGATTTTGTAGCATTAAAATAACTTTTTCACGCCGTTTTCACTGTTTGTGCTTTCAGTCAATTCAGCTTGTTTGTAAACCTCAGGAGAAACCAAATGTTTCTTTATGAAATAAGAGCAGTTTGAGAGGTGGACCCTGATTAAAGCTTCGCTCATTTCCAGTCTCACATCAACATATTTCTGTTCCTGCCTCACGTTTCCATCTCCTCCATGACGGTCACTCTTCTCTCGGCGAAGTCTGGCCTCTTACCGATTTATGTTTATCACCAGAACCCGAGTTCTCAGACTTCTCTCCTCAGTCTCTTCTCATTTATCAGTCCTACATTTCAGATTACCTGTTCAGGGAGGGCACGGATCCTCAAAGTCAGAATGTCTTCAATTCTTATTAATAAAAGGGTTATGAAAAACATGGTTTTAATAAAAGCAAGTGCTCAGAAGTTTGAAATATATACAGCGGTACCTTGACTTACGAGTGTCCCAACTTACGAGTTTTTGGAGATACAAGTGCCTCTCGGTCGATTTCTTTGTTTTGAGTTTAGAGCTTAAATTCAGGTTACGAGCTTTTCTGCTTGCAGTTATTTTGCAAAAGTTTGTTTATCCATGTGTCCAAAGAGAGTGAGTGTGAAGGACAGTGCTGAGAAGAAGCAGATGCTGTGCATTGAATTAAAGAAATATATTAGAAAATCATGACCAAGGTGTGCGTGGAGTCGACTCGACGAATCAGAATATTTTCTGAACAGCGAACATCTGTCCATGAAAACATGGAGGAGCTGCTGACGGTGTGGTTGAGGAGAAGCAGCCTGCAGGAGGTCCGTAACGGAGGTGCTGATCTGGAGAAGACTGAAGCTGTTTATGCCGATTTCCTGCAGCAGACCCAGGCACTTCGGCGAACGAGGCATCGGGCCGCCGGTTAAAGCCAGGCGGGACCGATCATTTTAAAAAGAGGACCAGCAAATGCTCTACATTATAATTAATAAAACCAATTAATTGCAGTACGTTCAATTGTACTGTTTTCATACAATTTTGGTTATTTATAAGCACACTTTTCTTATTTAAAAACAAAAAATGTGATGTTTTCTGGAGGTCCGTAAAGGATTAATGGCATTTCAGTTCATTTCAATAGAGAAAACTGATTTAACATACGAGTAATTCGAGTTACGAGCTCCGTGACGGAACGAATTAAACTCGTAAGTCCAGGTACCGCTGTAGTTGCTAAAAGATTCTTGGCCTGCTTGGATGGTACTACGAACAAAACCTTTACATTATGTGAAGATTCTTTAAACATTAGGAATGTTCTTTATGGGACATCTCACCAGCCTGTCTCCCCATCTAGGTTCTTTAGAGAAGTTAAAATGGTTCTGCTATGGTGCCACCGTGAAAGACTCTTCAAACCTTAATTTTCAAAAGAACAGGACTTTAAAGCGTTTACTGAATGAGTGGTTTTAATCTGTATAGTCAGTAAATACAGCCCATAAACAGCATCCGTTTAATTCGGTTGCTCACATGTACGTGTAACATCAGCACGTTTCAACACAGCAATGTTTATTGGCATTATATTGATGCAGTTCACACACATCAGATGTACATTGTGTTACAATTCTGTAATATTACGTGTGAGAGGAACGAGCTCATGTCACCAGTATTTGTGCCATTTATACACGACGCTATAAATTGAAGTTAAATATTAAGTTATATTACACATAGAGCAATCTGTCAAAAAATATTGGTTAACAAAGTTTAAACAAAATAAAGTTTGCCATATTTGATATTATTCCCTCAAGAGCAGCCCTCTCGAGACCCCCCCCCCCCATAAGAAGTAAAAATATAAGCATGTCTAAATAATAATATTGCTTGTACTGATGAGTAAAAACAACACTCATAAAATACGGTTATTACTGCTGAACTTTGGGGGTTGAAGGTGTGATATGTCTGAGACGTCCTGACATCTTTTCAAAGTACGAGTTACAGTTAGATCACAGTAAATTGTCATACAAGTATAGTTTTGCATATTTTAAATACAGACACTGATTCTGACTCCAACATCACGCGGTACATCAAATTCAGAACAGTACAAAAGCATGCAGCTACACTCTCGCAGCAGAAAGTCCGTTATTACTGTATCGCTCTAGAAAAGCTCAGATTCAGCAAAGTTTCACACCCCCCCGGGTTTAGGGGGGCCGGGTTTGGTGCTAGACACTCAGACTGAGTTTAAGGTAACAATCGTTGTTCAGCAGAAGGTGGCGCTACGTGACTGCCTTGTGAAAGTACCCCACCCCAGAAGTGAAGCTTGGTGTCCAGACTTTGCTTCTTTAGATGAGCAGCAGTGCTATTAGACCAGTGTAGTCAAACAACACCTAAACTATCCATCAGTCAAACTGTTTCTGTAAATACACCCAGAACTTCTCTCAGCATTCTGAGTTCAGCTCTTCGATTCGACTGTGGCCTCGCTGAGAGCAAAACTTCACTCGTGACAACAGGGTCTGTTTTCACAAACCACCTCAGGAGCAGAATCAGTTTTTGATGATAAAGATCATCAGTACAAGCCGAAATGAGTTTGCACTATGACTGTCTTGTGAATACCAGCCATGGAGTCTGAAAAGTCTGAGCCTGAATGAAGCAGTGAAGGTTGTTTGAGCAGGGAGACGTTCTGGGAGTCGCTTCACAGAAACTATTTAGGTGACGACTGACTTCTAGTGTCTTAAAATATAACTTCAACTTCAAATATAAAAAGCTACATTTGGACTCCAAACGTGCCTGAACATCCAGATTACATTTCGGGAAATTAGAGTTTTCACTGAATCATTCCGGTTGCTATCTGGCTTGATACAGGTCAATGAAGATATTTTAGTATAGAACCTTTACATTTGGTGTAGGTCCTTTAAACTTCTACAAAAAGTTCTTCAGACTTGCAGATCTCATTTTCAAAAATGGTTCTTTATAGAACAATCGATTAGAACATCCCCCAGGGAACCAAAAATGGTTCTTCTTGGCCAGTTGTCCAAAAAACCCTGTATTTTTAAGAGTGTAGCCCAACAGTAACTCTCAGATTTCTGTCACTAATGCCAGCACAGTGTCAGTGATGAGTATGCCAAAAAATAAATGATGACTCAAATGTTGTTATCTACAATCTAATAATGTTTAAAGCACAACCCAACATTGATTCCATGTACTATTACTGAACAGAGAACATGATATACGTATAACTATAGACACTTAGAACCACAGTCTCTCTTGTTCTTGAGGCACTGAGATTACAAATATACACAAAATCACCGACAGTCACAGAGAAAGCCAACAGAATTCTTACATTTGTTATTTCTGTTATTCGAGGTGAGGGCTGGATGCATAGAGATATACAGACAAAATATTGCTTCTGGTTACTTTTAAACAAGAAATAAATGTATCTTTACTTTCGTTAGTGTGAGATCAAGCCTGTATCTCTTTCATTCATCCATTCTTTCATTCATTGGTGCTTTTCAGTGGGTGTCGGGTCTGTGGAAGCGTGTAGATAGTTTGGTTCTGTACTGGGTCTGAAACCGACAGCCTTTTTCATTTTCCTTCTTTTGTGAATTCGCGGACGAGTCATTACTGAACTCTTAGAGCGATCTTTCTGGGAAGATTCACCACAGGGCCATGTTTTCTCTGACTCTCACAACACTTCACTGAAGCTTTATAACACTTTCCAGACTGATACATACAAACATATGTTTATATACAGTAACCCCCCAGTTTTACGCGGATCAGGAGTCACATATTCAGTCACACGCAGGTTTTTTTGAGAACCATCGTTTTATGTGGAAATCCTCTCAATAACGCGGAAACTGCAAATATCCGTCTTTTTTTTTTCTTTTTTTGGCAATAAATATATTTTTTCTGGATGTTTTTTTACAAAAGGAGCCTCAGGGCAGGCTATAGCCGACCTGGAAGCACTTTTTTCAAATTCCACACCAGGGTTGAGCCCCCGCGTTCCAAACACGATTTCTCCACAGTGCAAGCACCCAGATGCGTCAGACTCCACAGTTCGGTAGATCTCCAGGAGACCTTTCCAATGAGCCTCCTGGAGATCTATTTTTAGCCCCAGCAGATCAGGGGTTATTCCCCGAAAACCGTTCACCTCGCCGCGGTGTCCCAATACTTTTCATCTTCCGAGTTGCATATCTCGGCGGGGAATTTAAATTAAAATGTGTTTCATCTGGTTAACTTCAGCAAGTATCATTGTCTGTATTTGTTTAATAAGAGAACACTGTTTTTTTTTCTAATAGGGCCATTTGGTGTTTGATTTGTTTTCCCTTCAATAAATGAAATGACCCTTCTAGAACCGTCTTTTGTTTTTCTCAGGTTGTCTTTGCCGCATATTACATTAAATTGGAAGATATTTATGCAAATATGTAAAAACTGAACAAACCAGGAAGGCGGTTAGAAAACAAACCCTAGACATTAGGCTCTAAGCTAAGATTCAACAGTAACAATTTTATAATACATTTGAATTTTTATTGTGTTTTAAAAAATGGCCTGATACCTGAAATTGTTTGTTTATATTATAGCGCGCGCGTGCACACACACACACACACACACACACACACACATTTCTGTTATATCTTAGCATAAAATCTCACATGTGAACATTTCATGTACACCATATTTTTTACATCTACATGTTTTAAGTTATGAAATGCTGAATTTTATTTTACTGCACCAGTGTAACTTCTTTTCTAGAGTCACACCAACAGTAACACAATCTGTAATCATCAACAATCCGTAATCCAGCTGCTGCACCGCTTTTTCTGACTCCAGTTTTGTTTTATATGTCATTTAAATATCAGGGTTATAACCAGGACCACAGACTTCTGGACTCTGGCACTGAACGGTTTTCTAACACTAAACAGAAACAGAGCCGGTCAACATGTCATCAGTCTTGAAATCCCTCTGCCTACCAGTAAAAGCTTAAATCAGTTTTATAATATTTGTCATGTCTGGAGTTTTATGTTTAGGATGATAAAGGAACGTGCAGTGCTGTTTTCCTCCACTAGATGGAGACAGTCTTCATCTCTAAATGAGCTCCAGAAAACCCCACAGCTACTGATGATCACTAACAAACCATTAATGTTCACTAGTGTTACAGTGAGAAAGCTGACAGACAGCAGGAATGTTCAAACAGAGATCTGAACAGACGATTAGCAAGTGTTTAGTGAACAGCAGCTGAAAACAAAAACCAAATGTAGACAGTTGCTATGGAAGCACTGGTGGTCACTAGGATATTGGTTTGGTACTCCAGGTGTTTGGTTGCTAGGATGTTGCTAGGATTTTACTAGGTGGGTGCTAGGGTGGTTGCTGGGTGGTGTTAGGTAGTTTTTAGGGTGGTGTTAGGGCAGTTTTAGGTGGTTGGTGGGGTGGGGTGGTCGTTAGGGTGGTGTTGGGGTTAGTGTTGGGATGGTGTTAGATGGTTGCTGGGGTGGTGTTAAGTGGGTGTTAGGTAGTTGTTAGGGTGGTTCTCGGTGGTTGCTAGGGTGTGTCTAGGTGGTTGTTAGGGTGGTGTTTGGTAGTTGCTAGGGTGGTTCTAGGTGGTTGTTAGGGTGGTGTTAGGTAGTTGTTAGGGTGGTGTTAGGTAGTTGTTAGGGTGGTTGTAGGTGGTTGTTAGGGTGGTGTTAGGTGGTTGTTAGGGTGGTTCTAGTTGGTTGTTAGGGTGTTTCTAGCTGGTTATAAGGGTGGTGTTAGGTAGTTGTTAGGGGGGTTCTAGGTGGTTGTTATGGTGGTGTTAGGTAGTTGTTGGGGGGGGTTCTAGGTGGTTGTTAGGATGGTGTCAGGGTTGGGTTTTTAAGTGTGTTCTCTGCAGAGGAAATATTAAAGAGCTCATAATCTTTTTACTTCTGAATGTTTGTGGATAAAAATCATACATTATTGTTAACTTACATATTTTTTAAAGATTTTTTTAGGATGTTTTCAGTACTGGATCTATTTAACTAATTTAACTAAACATCCAATATTTGAATTACTCGGTCCTGTACTACAGCGGAGCAACATATACATATTATAGAACCGATAAATCCTCTGGCACCCATTAAATATGTCAACATGTCCCCAGTATCCTGCTTCATTTTCTTATAAACATGTGACACAGCGCTGTCCAACAGGTGTTCTCACTGTTTACGGTGGATGTCTTTTAAAATGGCCACTTTATATGTTTCCTTCCTTTTTTACACCTTGTGTATCAGTGCTTTCACATTTACTGTGAAAATAAATGATTTTATTCATCATGATGTCACTATTCCTACCACGGAATAATGACTGAATGAATGAAACATATTACATCTAAATAAATCTTTTCTAAATACAAAATTCTGATATAACTCAATGTTTTTTTTAACTTTTTTCAGCATTTTCGTAGCTGTCAGTGGTCTGATCCACAGGCTGAGAACATGATCGCTTTGCTCTTAATGATGTGAAACTCATATAAAGATGATCATATTAACGCCTGCACACTTTGATGCTGTGAGTTACAGTAGATATTCCTCATTGAGACAACACAAAATGAGGTAAAACACAGAACTGTCCTGTATTTCTGTGTATTGCTTTACAGCACTGTGTCATTAAATAAGTAGCATTAATTGGAGGGGGGCAACATGTCTCATATGATATTAATATTATGTGATATTAATATTTCAAGTGTGTCCCAACATTGTGTCCTTTAGAAACAGCGAGGCCGTCCGGCGCAGGAGTCGGTCCGAGCAGGCTGTTCACTTCATCCCTCTTCGAAGCATCTGATTGGCTGCAATTAGCATGACGCTGATGATGAACGCGATGGCGAAGGCACAAATCAAGCTCTTTCGCACACATGTGTGCTTGACTTGTTGCATGGGGCTTGCTTTGAGGACAGAGACGAAGAAAATGTGTTAAAATAAGCAAAAGATTTTGGTATGATAGCCTTTATAGTGTTATTCAACATTCATGCAATTTGGATCTGAAGACTTTAAAACTCAGGACAGGAATTAAACCACTGGGCCTGGACTAAACCACTCAGGGCCTGGACTAAACCACTGCTTTGCTCTAGCATGTTTTTTTTCTGAGAACTGAACTGTATTACCGCCGCCAGTCCAGCTGTGGCAGTAACACACTAAAAAGTTGTCAACCACCATAAAAGGAAGAAGAAGATGCTGCAGCATATAGCATGACTGCTACATGTCTTGTCCTCTTATTTTCACCAGTTATCTCAGTTTATTTAGTGTTAGTACGTTGTGCCCTGTCTAAACATGTGAGTAGAGAGAGTTATTTCAACGTTTCTTTTGTGTACAACTGTAATGCTAACAGTTTTTTAAGCAATAAAGTTTTCTGTTACAGCCTAATCTCTAGAGCTGGCTTCCAATTTACAGACATCGAATCCTTACTGACAGGCCCGAATGAGAACCCAAAACCTCGCCCGGAATAAAACCAAAGAGATGAAATGTCTGTACTACACCACTGCATCTCCAGCGGAGCAAATTATACTTATCATAATTACTGAATGAATGAAATATATTACATGAAATATATATTTCTAAATACAAAATACAGATTAGCGTCTGATTCCTCAGAAGCTCTGGCTGAGAGGACCTGATGGTGTGTGGAGTCTTACGGTCAATGTCCACTTGGCACTCTTGGCTGTTCATATGGCTCTCCTCGGTCATGATGATGTTCTCGATGTCCTTCATCGTCAGATGGTCGCAGAATGTCTCATACAACAGTCTCTTCAACTCGTCCACTGTCAGCTTCTGCATATCACACTGAAGAGAGTCAGAGAGAAATAACAGGATGGGCCCTTAAATCAGGTTCTGAGTGACACCGACCAAACCAAACACTACTAAAGGCTACTGAAACCTCAGGGACGAAACTGAAAATCTGCTGAAGCTGAATATTGTGATTTAGTAATAATGACTGAGAAACGTGGGTCAGATTTATCAGCTGTATTAGAACAGAAGAGTCACAGGAACACAACAGGTTTTCAGCTTCAGGGACTTCACAGCACAAACCTTCCAGAAAATGGAGTCAAAGTCTGCTCCATGAAACTTGTCCGGCATGCTGGAGGTGGTGAGTTTCGGGCCAAGCAGGGTTACAAACTCCTCAAAGTCCACCTGACCATCGCCTGCAGAGAGAAGAACAGGACAGTGCTTTAAATTTATATGACATTTAGACCGGACCAGGGTGTGTTTAGATTGTACCAGGTATGATTAAACAGGACCAGAGTGTGTTTAGACTGGATCAGGGTGTGTTTAGACTAGACCAGGGTGTGTTTAGACTGGATCAGGGTGTGTTTAGACTAAACTAGGGTGTGTTTAGACTGGACCAGGGTGTGTTTAGACTGGACCAGGGTGTGTTTAGATTGTACCAGTTGTGATTAAACAGGACCAGGATGTGTTTAGACTGGACCAGGGTGTGTTTAGACTAGAGCAGGGTGTGTTTAGACTGGACCAGGGTGTGTTTAGACTAGACCAGGGTGTGTTTAGACTGGACCAGAGTGTGTTTAGACTAGAGCAGGGTGTGTTTAGACTGGACCAGGGTGTGTTTAGACTAGAGCAGGGTGTGTTTAGGCTAGACCAGGGTGTGTTTAGACTAGACCAGGGTGTGTTTAGACTGGACCAGGGTGTGTTTAGACTGGACCAGGGTGTCTTTAGATTGTACCGGTTGTGATTAAACAGGACCAGGATGTGTTTAGACTGGACCAGGGTGTGTTTAGACTAGAGCAGGGTGTGTTTAGACT
>JBBJLR010000087.1:10112654-10124761 GCA_037577145.1 Brachypetersius gabonensis
AACACTACTAGAAGTTCCTCAAAGCTCATTATTGCCATTTAGTTTAAGAGAGAACCAGAGATTTGTTTTCTTTGAATAATTCAGGTTCTGTAAACACTGCATCATTTCTCTTATTCTGATGCTTTGTCATTTCCTTTAAAATTATGCTTTAAAGAGGTGGTGGTTGTCTAGTGGGTAGGATACTTGCCTCCGGACCAGAGGTCATAGCTTCGGATCCAATCAGCTTACCACCACCTGAGCAAGACCCTTAACCCCAAGTTGCTCCAGGAATACAGTTCGGGAATGGAAGTTGCTTGCTAAATGACGTAAATGTAAAGAACAATATTTTATTTGGAAATGAGGAGATATTGCCTGCAGTCCTAAAAACTAAGGTGAAGGTGTTCAGTTCAATACTGACACCAATGAAAGATAAAACCTGAGAAACTGAATACTTTTGCAGCGGTCTCTTATTTTCTTCCAGAGCTGTAGATAATTTTTTTTAATATGACCTTCCTATTTTGTTCTTAGCAATACAAAACGTCCATGTTTGCATCGTGTTTATTGTATGTCTTTGATACAAAAACAGGCATTGGAGATGCAGATCAAAAAGCAATTCCAGGACACCTGTAAGGTTCAGAATAAGCAGTATAAAGCTCTGAGGAACCATCAGCTTGAGGTCTGCCCCAAGAGTGACCACAAAGCCCTGATGAAGTCTCTGAAAGAAGAGCAGACCCGCAAACTCGCAGTTCTGGCAGAACAGTATGAGCAGAGCATAAACGAAATGATGGCCTCGCAGTCGGTAAGAGGCTTGCACTCTTTTACATACTGATGAAGATGAAGCAGTGGTGCAGTGGTTAAGGCTACAAACATGTAACTGTGTTTATTATACACCAGAACTGCCTGTAAGCACAATATGTTTTACACCAGTGAGTCATGATCCTTAAAAATACTGATATCCTCTCAGCTAGAGGAATATATTATGCTTAACAATCACTGCGTGGTTCCCTTGCAGTTACGTCTGGATGCCGAGCAGGAGGCAGAGTGCCAGGCCTTGAAGCGGCAATTGCAGCAAGAGATGGAGCTTCTGGACGCCTACCAAAGCAAGACGAAGGCGCAGACTGAGGCCCAGCACGAGCGGGAGGTGCAGAAGTTGGAGCAGAAGGTGTCTTTGCGCAGGGCTCACTTGGAACAGAAAGTGAGGCTGGTTGTTTTTGTTTTTTTGTTAAGTGCTGAAATTTGTAGGTTCAGCTCCATCAATAGTAAATAATATTAGTCTTTATTACACTGATGTAATACTTATTTAGCATACAGTAAAATATTACACTAGTCACTGGTCTCCTGCAGTTAAAATGTATGCGTTGAAATATGTCATTGTTTAGGGTTTTTGTATAGCTGGTTAATTGCTTTGCATAAAGTGGCCACAAGAATAAACAACTGAACAGGGGTTTAAAGAAAAAAAAAAGTCTTACTCAATAACTCATTGGGATACCATTGTCACAGCTCCCTACGACTCCCACAGAAATGCAATCACTTTTGCCAACACCCATTTCAATGTGTTTATTCATAAATAAAGCAAAAGGCACAAGGGCCTGAAATCAAAACTCACATGTACACAGAGACTGGGGTGGATGTATACAAATTCCGGCAGGCATAACAGTGGACCACCACAAAGGCATGAAACCTGGCAACTTAAATCCAAACAGAAGCAAGACAAGAACCAATCCGAACAGACAATTACTTAAACTAAAACACAAGACAGCTGTAACTAAAACCCAACCCCTGTGACACACAACTTCAAAATAAAAGTCCAACATAAACAGAGAAAGGCGGCCTCTACCGGCCGCAAACTATGGACATCACAACCATGATGTTCTGCCACGGTGGTAGGGGGAGCAACAGCACACATTTTATTGCTTCAGGCATTGTATTTTTTCCTAAGGACTTTTCCACAGCACTTTTTCCATGAGTTTGTTAGTCACGGTGTTAAAGCATTCGTCCTCATACGGTCATTTTTCAATCTGCTGGATTTTCTCAAAGCCTTTAAAACTGTTGGGCTGTATCTTTCCGTTGATCAGTCTGAACTGATGCTGTGAGAAAGATGAAGTTGTTTTTGGGACCATTTTTTAAATGATGGCAGTGATTGAATGCATTTCCATAGTATGCAGTCACTTTCGTAAGACCTGCTTTTTGTGTGAAAATCATTATCTACACTAGTTGCAATCAGGTGTTAAACTGAGCCAGGTATGTCTGAGGCTCCACCCGGCACAAAGGCACATGACATAAAATTATGACATATCTTCCCCCTGTTGTAAGACACCCAATAAATACACACATCTCAACAACTGAATACTTTATTAATATGCCAAGTCACTAGGCACTTAATGGTTGTGGGTTTGAATCCCAGGACTGCTAGTGGCACCTCTGAGGTACCCTTGAGAAACATACCATCCCACATACTGCTCCCTGGGTGCTGTGTTCCTGGCTGCCCACTGATTCACTTGGCTAAATGAGTTAAATACTGAGAAAGTATTTTACACACAAAATTCTTTAAAGCAGTGGGCAGCCAGGAACACAGCACACAGTGAGCAGTATGTGGGGCTGGTACCTTGCTCAGGGCACCTCAGAGATGCTTAGCAGTCTTGGGAATCAAACCCATGACTTCCTAATCACAGGGCAAACGCCCTAACTACTAGGCTACCAGCTACCCTAAATGAAAAATCAATTTGTTCTGATTGCAGATTGAAGAAGAGTTGGCTTCTCTACAGAAAGAACGAACAGAAAAAATCAAGCATTTATTTGAGCGCCAAGAGCGGGAGTTGGAGACGTTTGACACAGAGACCACTCACCTAGGATTCGGAAGCTTGGCCTCATTTGACTTTCCCAAGGAGGACGACAGATGATGGAAACCAGGCTGACTTGACCATTCAATGCTGATGTCTGTGGACACATTGTGCCTGTACTGTCTCTGACTGTTGGATTTACCAAGATCACCTTTACAGTGACCATGCTGGATCAGGCTTGAAATATCTTCATTTGATAATTGGCTGTTTGGGGGTCTCTCTAAAATTGTTAAGAAAGTAACCAGCTACCAGTGTGAGTAACTTAAGGAAACGCAGAAAACAAAAGGGATCAATCTATTAGAACTGACCTTTTTTCCATGCCGTCGACCCACTTTTGGTATTAAATCAGTAATTCAGGATATTTTAGTACAAGTAAGCACTTTGATATGTTTAAGTATGAACCCAACATGTAAAGTGAACATATAGTGCGAAAAAGCCTTTGGTGTTATCAAAGGACATTGCGACTGTAGAATGTGTCCTCTGTCTTCACCGTTGCTATTAGCTGTTTTGTCTTTGTTTATCATGGCGAATGTGAATACTGTTTAAGAAAGCTGTATGCAAAAGCAGGTTTTGAAACAGTGTCTGATTTTAAAATATAGTGAATATATTGAACATTCGATTACTTTCATATTGTGGTAGAACACACACCTCTTTTTGAAAAGGTAAAAAATTATTCATCGTTCAGTATCCTACATTAATTGGGATTAGTTTTATCAGGGTGTGAATTTATTACAATGAATCAATTCTGTCAGACTCCTTACTGGTATTATTGCATGCACTTTAAAAGAAAAATTCAGGTTGTGAAGTGGAGCATGGATCTGTCAGAGAATTTTAGCTGTCTGTAAATAAAAGTGGTCTATAGCAGTTTTTGTTTTCATGGCTATTGATACTGAACATAAGCTTTATCTTTGATATGAAAATTGCCAAATTGCCAAATGCCTTTACGTTATGTTGATGAATGTTTTATTTATTTGTTTGTTTGCCCAGGCAGCATCATTGTTTGTTCAATTGTGATTCATTCAATGTGGAGTTCACACTGCTCTGTACAGGGAAAAATGGTGCAATTTGTGTTGTATAAATTTTATATAAATATTTGTATATGATAACCTAAATCGGGGTTTACACATGTATTAGTTGTTGCCAACAGAAATATGGGAAAGTCTTTAGTGGAGGCATAGGAAGGCAAACTATTTTTGTAAGCAAGATAGAGAGAATTGCTGGTTTCACTTGTCATGTGACAGCGTAGTGTGTTCTGATGAGGCTGTGAATTGCCGTCTGGCAGAATTTGTGGCTGGCGGGCGTTTAAGTGAGCAGCAACTCAAAAAAGTAATAATAATAATTTAAACAATTTCTCAGAAGTTGTACTTTTACAACTAAATCATAGTCTTTAAGAAAGAATTGTGTGGGATTGGGACAGTCCATATCTTTTTAAGCCCTGAAAGATTCATATCTTTTTTAAACTCATTTGCATCACACTATGCATACCTGGCACATAACATGTCTTATTCAAACTAAGGGACATCATTCAGCCGAGTATTTTGTGACTGTCATTACAGGCCTCTTTTCAAAAAAGCCATTGTTGAAACTGCCATTGCACAAGTAAACTGATGTTTTAACTAATAAACTCGAATGAAGTTTTGATTTGCTAAAGATATGTGATGAAGATATAAATATAATTTTGTTTTTATTCATGTATTTTTGCCATTGCAAGCACAGTAGGCTACAATAAGATTATTAAGAACATTCTACATATACTTCAAATGTACTTGACTAGGTTAAATGTAATAGTCCTAAAATAAATAATATATAGTTAAAGGGAAAATCTTTGGGCTTGGTGAAACAAATAGAGTTTTTGTACCCAACCAGCATTCTCTATATAACTAGTTTTTTGCTTGTTATTATATAATGTGTATGCAGACAATATTTGCGAGCAAAGCACAGAGAGTCCAAGTTTTCTATATTGTTGACTGTAAAACCCTTTCACATACACCAGCAAGGTGGGCTGTAGGCTTGCAATTGCCTCTGGGCAAAAAATTGAGACAATTCACTGCCAGGCAATTTTCTTTAATGTCAAAGGTCAGCATTTACCTTCAGCATGGGAAGATAAATTCTAGTGTGATAAAGCCATCCAGGCAATCCTCAATTCTAGTGTGATCTTCTGAAGATTCAGGTATGTTGAAGCTGCAGCGTGAGAGCAAGTAAATCCCCAATACTACAACCATGAAAGTTAATGGGAAAGTTAATACAGTAATGGTACAATAACAAGTTTAGGAGAAGCAAATATGTGATGCAAGACCATAAAGATTGTGTTTAATAATAATAGTAATTTGCATTAGTATTATTAGTCATTATTATTGTTAGTAACATAAGTTGCAGTTATGTAGTGCCTTTCACAACCCCAAGGACACTTTACAAAAACAGGGTAGGAGAAAGGAAAGGGGTGGATGCAGACTAAGCAATAGAGGAAGAGATATGTCTGTTGAGGAGAGAAGTCTTTACTTCAGATTTATAAGTGAAGGACCTGCCTCCCAGGGTGGAGAGTCTGGTGTGTGGACAATGAGAAGATTACAACTAGATAACCTGAGAACAGTGGCGGTTCTAGATTAAAAGTACCAGGGGGGCTGAGGTGGGGCCAGTGTGTTTTTAGGGCGACACATATAACAGCAAAACAGGTCAATATTTTATTTAATATATTTTATATTTACCTTTTCATATATTTTCATTACAGTTCTACCTTCACCTCTTTGAAGTTAGTCCATTTAGGGCTCCAGCTGTTAGCTTTTACCACCTTCAGGTTCCAGATAACAGCGCATGTGTGTAGTACTTTAAACCGTCTGTCTAGAACACACGGAGAGTTAGTTCTGTTCTTCAAGCAGCGCATGTTGCAATAAGAAATTAATACTTAAATCATTGGCTGTTCAGTGTAGGGGCCATAACAGGGGCCAGGAGCAATTCTACAGGGGCCCTGGCCCATGCTGGCCCATGTCTAGAACTGCGTATGCCTGAGAGAGTGAGAGGGGTGACTGAGTCAGAGTATAAGGTACATAGCTTTATTAGGGCTTTGTAGGAGAGAAGCGAGGTTTTAAAATTAATGAGACCAGTAGACAGTAGCCAGTGTAGCTGAGAAAGTATGGGGTGACCTAAACAGAGGAGTTTTTACAAAGACTTTGCAGGGAGGCCTATACAAGGGAAGTTACAGTTTCAATGTGACACAAAATAAAAGCATGACTTTGCATAAAGCTAAACTTGAAAACAAGCAATGCTATGGAAGTGAGGGTGAGGGACTTGTTCAAAATTAAGAAAAGAGTAGAAAGTAGAGATTTGGAGCTGACCAGTAGAAGTTCAGTTTTATCAGTGTTTAGTTTGCGTTATCCTGCTTTTATACCTTTAAATCTGAGATACTATCGGTTAGTTTGGGGGGGGGGGGGGGGGTGTGAGCCCTGAGATAGGATTGTACCTCCTCTTCTGCCTAACAGTGAAACCGAAGACCATGGATATGAATAGTCTGACCGCGGGGTAGGATGTATTTTACAAAGAGAAGGGACTGAAGAACTGAACATTTAGGGACACCACACCAGGGGAAGGGGCAGAGGAAGACTTGTGTGGACCTAGTCAGTAATACCAAGAGAGATGAGCAATGAGAATATCATGATGAAATTTGTCAATTGCTAAAGTTAAGAAGAAGAATGTTAGGAGAACTACTATCAGTGAAACAGAGGAGATTGTAAACAGGGTGGGGTAAAGCTGACAAGGATTTGAAGATGAGTTCTGTTAGTTTCTGTAAGTCAAACAGAGAAGAGGACAGAAGAGACTAAAACAGATTTTCTACAAAGAAGAAGTAGTAAAGTGAAAGCTGCATTCACTGAGCTAATAATCAGAGATGCCAGAAACTGAGCAGATGTCTTTCAGACCAGAAATAAAAAATACGCCCATGAATATGAGCTGGAAAATCAATATGCTGTGTCAAGTTAAAACTAATACAGAGATGAACTTAGATGTGTAGGAGAAGGTAGTGTCTACATTGATGTTAAAGTTATCAAGCACAATCACTGTAGGGCAAAGAGACAAGATAACTGTGAGAAGTTCAGAGAAGAAGCTAGCAGCAGCTTTCGGAGGGGGTTAAACTAGTAAACAAATTCGATGAGAAGAGGAAACAACCATCAAAGAAATGTATTTAAAAGATGTAACATCAAATAAAATGTTCCTTCAACAAGAACAATATACCTTCACCACTTCCTTTTAATCAGTATTTTGATAGCTATTCGATAGGTGGCTCTAGCCAGGGGTAGGAAGTACATTTAAGTAATTAACAAGTTTCTAAATCAGCTGAAGTAGAGAGTAGACAATTGCCATAGTCCAGTTTCGAGATGACCAGAGACTGGATGAGTAACTGTAACTTCAGTGGTGAGAAAGGATCAGATTCTTCTGATGCTGTAAAGAAGAGAGGCGGTGTGATGGCTAATATCTATCAGGGATTTAGCACCAGCATGTAGCGTGGAGGATGAACCCAATCACGGAGTCACACGAGAAAGTAGGTAGTCCACGCACTTTGTTATGAGAACACTCTCACCAAGAGTAGGGTCACTGGAAGGGAAGAGAGACCAGTACTCAGTAATTGAGCAATGGCTACCTCCATACCTGGGTTTTAATACCATGTGATGCACTCATGACCTGTGTGTCTGATAGAATTTGCATGTCCTGGAGAGGTGGTCAACGTGCAACAAGAATGACAGTTCTTCATCTAGCATGACACCAAGATTTCTTACCTTATTTGAGGTGACAGGTTCTCATCACTGGAGTTGAACATCATCTGCATAAAAGTGGTAGGAAAAGCCTTGTGAAGATATTACATCCCCAAGGGAACCACTATACAGAGAAAAGAGAAGCGGTCCAAGGACCGAGCCCTGTGGAACACCAGTGGACAATCTTTGCGAGGCAGACTGGGAGCCACGTCATGCCACCTGGTACCATCAAGGTAAGTGGCAAATCATTGCTAGCCTGTGCCCAATATCCCAAGGCTGGAGAAATTTAACATGGTTAACTGTGTTGAGGGCCACACAAAGGTCAAGAAGACAGGTCAGAGCAGAGGACAGGTTGGCTGATCTAGCTGCATGAAATTCTTCTAAGACAACTAGTAGTGCAATTTCAGTAGAGTGCGCAGCCTTGACCCCAGACTGGTGAGGGCCATGAAGCCTATTTTGAGAAAGATAGATGTTGAGTTGATTATAAACAGCACATTCCAGGACTTTGGAAAGGAAGGAGAGAAGAGATACTGATCTCTAGTTGTTGACATCTAAGGAGTCCATTGTGGGTTTCTTCAGAATTTATGTTATCACTGCGGACTTGAAGCAGATGGGACATGAACAGTTTTTAAGCAGCCATTGACGATGTAGGCAATATGTGGGATTAGGTCCAAAAGCTGCTGATATGAACCTCAATGCTCACATAGATCTCAGGGTTCTGGGCAAATGAACTAAACAACTAAACAAGTGGTGGTGGCCTAGTTGTTAGGATATTTGCCACAGGATCATGTGGTCATGGGTTCGAATGCGACCTTCAGTATACCACCACTGGGTTCCTGTGGAAGACCCTTAACCCCAAGGTTGCTCCAGAGGGACCGCCCCCTGTAGTTAGGGAACAGAAATCACTGTGGATAAAGGCATCTGCTAAACGCTGTAAATGTAAATGTAATTTGCCCCTGCCTCTCCCCACATACAGCTCTCCCTGTTGCAGCCTCCAAAATCTGCTGCAGACACCCCCACCGCCACATCTTTTCCACTTCAGACACTTCACATATCTACATTTCACACCTATTCTGCATTTTCTGCTCATTGCTCCTACTCCCTGAGTATGACTTCCAGAACCCAATCATCCAGCCTATCTGTTTCAACCATCCAGGTCAGGAGGGAACTGAGGAGGATCAATGCTAGGAAGGCGCCGGGTCTAGATGGCCTCAGCTTAAGGCTTGTTAAGTCTTGCGCAAATCAATTGTGTGGGGTGATGGAGCACATTTTCAACCTGAGCCTAAGGCTGGGTAGAGTAACACAGCTTTCGAAACGTATTGTTTGGTACCAGTGCCGAAGACCCCACACCCCTAGGACCTCAATGGCTACAGGCCAGTGGTTTTGACATTCCACCTGATGAAGACCATGGAGTGGCTGGTCCTCGCTCAGCTTCAGCCTCTGGTAAGCTCATCGCTGGACCCACTTAATTTGGCCTTTCAACCTGGCATCAGGGTAGATGATGCGGTCATCCATCTCCTTCACTGTTCCCTCTCCCACCTGGAGCCCGCTGGGAGCACTGGGAGAATCATGTTCTTTGATTTCTCCAGTGCCTTCAACACCATCCTGCCCACAATCCTGAGGAACAAACTGGAGTGACCATTACTTCACTGTGGTGCTGTGGTGTGTTTACATATGACAGAAGGGCACTGTACTTTACACTTTAATATCGTACACCAGAGAAACTATTTCACTTATCACTTATCAGTTTGTTTATATGTATTTGTTTGTGTGTGTGGTGAACTGCAAGGTGATGGTTGCAAAGTCTGACAGCAGCTGGAAGGAAAGACCTAAAGAGTCTCTCCCTCCCAAAGTGTGGGTGCAGCAGTCTTGCAGCAGAACTGGGGTCTCATTTATAAAACTGCGTAGAACTCATACTAAAAGTGTACGTACGACGAAAATGCGTACGCAAAGACAAAGTCTGATTTATGAAAACATGTGCACACACACCTGCAAGCAAAATAGGCTTTATAAACTGCCCTCTACCTGGGATTGTTCGCACGTGAATTTACCGCACGTTCTGCCCTCGACACGCCCCGTTCAACCATACATGGTAAATGCAAATCACCAGATAAATATTTAAACATCCGATGTAAACCTGAAAAAATGACATCAACGCAGGGGAAAAGTAAGAAAAGTTCTAAAACCGAAATAGATGTGCTTGTAGGTGAAGTGGAAAGCCGGGTTAAGTACAATAGTCACAATTAATACATATATTACAAAACAACAGTACAGTCACTGTTTACTGAAATGTTTAATAAATCTGCTGAAATGTCATCGTAAAGAGATTTACAATCAGTAACAATAACATTGTTTTTAAATCACACACTGGTGCTCTGTTTATTTATACATTGCTGTCTAGAGTAGCCGGTTCACAGAATCTGTGGTTTACTACTATAAGCGTTGAGTAGGTGCGTTTCTACCGACGGCAGGTATACTTGAAAGGCTCCTGACACTGTTTAGCGCCAGTAGCACCAGTACGACCATTGTTTTCTCAAATATGATCTTACAGTCAGCAACAATAACATCGTTTTTAGTCATACAAAACTCACGCAAGTGCTCTATATATTTACGTAGCAGATGCACAGACTCTCTGGTTTACCTCCTGGTGGGTAGGTGTTTCTCTACCGCGACAGGCATTAGAAGTGTAGATTAAATTAAGATTCAAGTCGAATGATACATTTTAATATTATAGTTCACTATTGTAAATATGTGACTGAATATGTAAAACTGAATGTATGGTGTATTACTCACTAGCACAAGGAATTGTTATATATGTGTACTAATATACTCACCCTCTTCACCCGCGGTCGCATTGTTTTTATTTAAAAATTTTTGTAAGCATGGGTCAGAGTTTGGGAAAAGACCGCGGGGAAGAGCTAGAGCACGCTGGAGAGACTATGTCTCCCGGCTGGCCTGGGAAGAGCTGGACAAAGTGGCTGGGGAGAGGGAAGTCTGGGTTTCCCTGCTTAGGCTGTTGCCCCCGCGACCCGAATCCGGATAAGCGGAAGATGATGGATGGATGGATAGATGAGTCAATATTTGCTTATCTCTTGGGTCCCGTTTTGTGCGTATGCAACAGTTATAAATGAGACCCGTGTTCCCTGCAGGACCTCTGTACAGCAGACGACCCTGTCCTGGGACACACATTCCTGGGACCTAATTTTTCTAGCGTGCATATAAGTTATTCAAAATTCTATCTTACTAGTGAAATTTTGAATGTGCAGTGAGGGTTTAAAGTGGCATTGTTTAAACTGACATTCATGAAATTTGTACAATAATAAGAAAATAACATTTGTGTTAAGTGTTAAGTATTTACAAGTATTGAAAGAGTTTAATATTTACAAGTCTTAATAGCATGTCTAGTGCAAAATGATGCACTGAGATGAATTTTGCAGTGAGTGTTTAAAGTAACATTGTGAGAGTCCCGTAGTTGTGACTGTATGCTGCTGTGTGCAGAATGTCAGCAGTTCAGAGGTACAATTACCGTGTGGACATTGTAACCATTTCCTGCTGGAATAATGGAGAAGTGCGCGAAGAAAATAAACGTTTCCAAGATTGAGACTGAACTCTGTTATAGAAGTAGAAGCTGGGAATTAAACCTCTTCCTTTCACGTAATTGGATTAATTCTGGGATGGTGCTTTAATCACTACGTGGATGCAGTCTACTGCTGCTATAACACTATAACATTAGAAACACAGCTGTAACCATCTGCCAGGAATTACTCCAAAAAAACGAGAACAGATTGAAAGGTTGATTTCATTACATTGCACGTGAGAAAACATCAATCAACAAACGGGTAGCAGTTTCTTTTCAATATTTATAATTTCCCCCAACCACTCTTTTACACCACTTTGCCCCCTAGTTCACAATGAATGCCTCTCAGTCAAAAAGTCTGAATAGGAGCGCGCACCCGCTGTCGTTTCCGTGCGCGCTCACAATGCACTTTTACGGCGCAGCGCAGTCTACTCCGACACAGCAAAATCGATGAAAATGAAATGGAAAAAAAACCCCTCCGTGATCAAAAACATCCGAAGGCAAAATTTCCCCAAAACTCATCAAATAATACACACAAAAAATATAGTCGGCTCAGAAAAACCGAAGGCCTCCAAAAGTGAAAAAATTCCGCCCAACGCAAAAACAAGAAAAAATCACCGGCCGAGCTTCCCACGGCGCTGGATGTTTGAGTCCCATGGCTCCGGTGAGTTTTGTGCACGTCTACTCCTTTGCAAGGAATATTTAGGTTCAAAGTTTTAACAGGTCCCGCATAGACTCCCTGTCCTCTCTCCTCTCCCAGCGCGCTTCTTTTCCCCTCCTTTATCACATTCAAAACCGGAATGTTACCCTGACCAGTGAAACAGCTGACGTTGATTGACAACTAATCAGTTTTTTAATGCCTTTTTAGTTTAGGGCTATTGTTTGCTAAGCACAATGGAATTAAATATTAAGAAGAACCCTATTATAAGGCGGCTCACTCTTTTATATCGGCATCTTGCCATATACATA
>JBBJLR010000087.1:10124861-10152711 GCA_037577145.1 Brachypetersius gabonensis
GAGAATTTGCAGCGCGTTTCCGTATTTGCAGCGCCTGTGTTGTCAAACTGATGGAGACGTTTTCTTAATTTGTTGTGGTTTTTTTCTGTTTGCATGTGTTTTCTGAAGTTGCAGCGCGTTGAGCTCTCTCGGCCACCGTACAAAACACTATGCTAACAGTGCAGTATAAAATGTACACTATACAGTCTAGAGCTACAGACATGGAGAGAATATGGACATAAATGCATTTGTAAACTATATGTGAACTAAATGTAGTGTGGCTAAATAAGTAAATATAAGCACACTGTACACAGTGGAGTGACATCCACCCAAGAAAAAAAATGGCCTGTGTTCCATCAGAAAATTGCACTCATAATATTGCACCTAACTACCGTGGTGTATTGGATGTATGTGTTTGTATGCTTGTCTGGTCATCTTCAAGGTCTTTGTTGTGGAGTCTGACAGCAGTTATAAGGAAAGATCTGCAGAATCGCAGCCTGTCACTGAAGGAGCTGCTCAGTGCTGTCAGAGTCTCCTGCATGGGGTAGAAGATGTTGTACAAGAGGGATGACAGTTTGGCCACCATTCTCCTGATATTCACCGCCTCCGCTGGGAGGGCATCCTAGAACAGGGCTGGCCCTCCAGATCAGCCTTTTAAGTTTCTTTCTGTGCCCAGCAGAGACGCTGCTGCCCCAGCAGACCACACCTTTAAAGATAGCTGAGGCCACTACAGAGTCATAAAAAAGGTCTTCAGGAGCGGCCTGTGCACTCCAAAAGACCTGAGCCTCCACAGCAGGTTTCTGCTCGACCCTTTCCTGTAGAGAGCATTTGAGTTATGAGTCCAGTCCAGTTTATTGTTCAGATGAACACTGAGGTACCTGTAGCTCTCCACAGTCTCAGTGTCCATGCCTTTGAAGTTTAGTGGCTGCAGTGGAGAATCTTTGTGCCTGCGGAAGTCCACCACCAGCTCCTTGGTGTTTACAGTGTTGATCTGGAGGTAGTTCTACTGGCACCAGTCCACAAAGTCCCGGGTTAGCTCAGAGTCATCAGAGAATTTCTGCAGGAAGCACTGGGTAAAGTGAGTGAAGACTGCAGTGTAGATGGTGATGAGGAACGGTGCCAGAACCATTCCCTGTAGGGTCTTCATACTGCAGACGACCCTGTCCGACTGACAGCACTGAGTTCTCACATACTGTGGTCGGTTAGTGAGGCAGTCCAGTGAGGTGATGGTCCACACCTGTGTACTCCAGCTTGTCCCATGGGATTGTGGGAAGGATGGTGTTGAAGGCACTGGAGAAATCAAAGAACATGATTCTCACAGAGCTCCCAGTAGTCTCCAGGTGAGAGAGGGAACAATGTAGGAGGTGAATGATAGCATCATCCACTCCAGTGCCAGGCTGGTAACCAAACTGAAGTGGACTTGGGGTCTTTGGCACTGGTGCTACACAAGAGGTTTTCCAGAGCTGTGGACTCTCCCCAGCTTAGTCTCAGACATTGAAGATGTGCACCATCACACAGAGAGTTCTGTTATTTGTGGCCTGAGATGGTTCTAAGGCCTCTCCAGACTTCGCTCACATTGTTGTGCTGAAGCTGGTTCTCCATCTTCCTCCTATAGCTGTTTTTTCCATCCCTGATCAGTCCTTTCAGCTCCTCCTTATCTCCTGATTTGAAGGCCCTGCTCTTCTGCTTGACAGCCTTGACTTCTGCAGTAATTCAGTGTTTGTTGTTGGGAAAACACTGCACAGTCCTTGTGGGTACAGTATTATTCACACAGAAGTTAATGTAGTCTGTAATGCAGGTGACAAGGCTGCCAATGTCCTCCCCATGGTCATCACAAAGCAACACGTTTTATTTGATAGATTTAGAACAATTTAGAGTGCACTTTCCCCAAATTACAAATGTAATGTTTGATCAAAAATTGAATGTTTGTGCACATCTGACATCAGCAGCATTGCATATGTATCTGGCCATCAGCACCAGTTACAATCCCACAAATGTATCCTTGATATGTTGCCTAATACCACAGTAATGTAGAACATATCACACACTCCCAGTTACATCAGTGGTAATGTCAAAGGTCGAAACACAAAGAATATTTGACACGGCAGATAGCAAATAATAGATAGGAAACCAACAAACCAATAACTTGTAACTGACATCACAGTAAGTCATTTAGATTATGTAATTTAAATTTAAATATTATTTTCCACTCCTATAGAAGCACACTAACATTCCTGTATTTAACATAGAAGGTGTTCTGGGTAAACTTAAGCTTTCACTACGGATTTAATTTTTTTCTGCAAGCACAAACTTCTGAATCGGGAATTATAGATGGTTTGTCCAACTTCTTTTCAGACAAGTCCACCATCATCCTTACATACTTTCAGAAATCTAGCATGTTTTCAGTTATGGCAAGGAGCATTTGGACAACATCTATATTTCATCCACGAGCATGACATCACTAAGGATGATGTTGAGAACACTCCTCTCCACCTACTCCAGACTTGCTCTGACAGATACTGTACCCATCTCCACCTCCTTCTGGCATTCTTCTTAACAAATTGACCTGATGAAAGCAGAAGGATGGAGGTTTTCATTGTGAGAAGGTGGTTGGGTGTTAGTAGCTTTGTGGGATCACTGATTCTGTTGGCTGCTGTTTGCAATTGACATGGCTTTACAAAAGTAGGTCCTTAATCAGCCAACATCCAGTCTCTCAACACTCTGGGCAATTCTTCACTGTTCTAATTTGGCATTCCTAGATGCTATATGATTTAAATCAGACACATTCATGTGGAAATCATACTGTTTCTCCAATAAAAAAGTAGCCACCTTCTGTCTCCAACAAAATTGTAACTCTGATCTGATCTAATATATCTAACCAGTTCTCTGGTGGCTATTTGCTTGTTCCTTTTGCGACACAGCTGTTAAGCATAATACAAGATTATATTATAGGATTACCAGGAATATAACACAGGATAATTAAATTTTTAAAAGATTTTACAGTACCAATAACTGTACCAAATTTGACTCACTGCTTCCCCAGCCTGCCATTTATAGGCCTTGATTTTCAGGTGAGGCTTATGCACTAGATCTTGCAGTCACTTGAAATTTTTCTTATCCTCTTCAGTCTAAAGCCATAAGCACGAACAATAAATGTACAGTAGATCTTACATCATCAGTACTAATAAAAAAAAAAGGACTGTTGGCCTGCTCTTCTGCATTTCATTCTGGATTTGAACAAGGTAAGCCTCTGTTTTCTTGCTGTTTAGCAGACTTGTGTTCTATAAAGTTTTACTCATTTCTAATTTTGCAACATGTTGCAGTCTTAATACCTGAGAGTGTAGCTCACAGGCACTGTGTGGTCACTCTCTGTCTGCTCCAGGGCAGCTCTGAGCTTTTCAATCTCAGACAACATCAGAGTGTTCCTGCGTTCCATCATGGCCACCTGTTCCTTCATGCCCTCTTGTCCCCTCAAAGCACCATCAAGGTGCAGCTGAACATCCTAAAAATAGATCGTTTTTTCCCTAGCTTCAGAAGCCTAGTGATTGGCATGGCTCAGCTGCAACTCCATCTCACTGAGATCTCCCTCTGTCTTCTTCTTGATCCCTAGAGAAACATTCCTGCTGCTGACCTCCATAGTGTTGTGCATGTTTCTCTTGATCCCAACCAGCTCTACAAGCTTCCTGTTCATTTCACACTTGACCTGATTAAGTCCAAGTGGGACACAAAGTATCTTGGACTCCTCATGCTCTGGGTACCTTCTTAAATTATTAATTTCAGTTGTGTCAAACAAATATGTAAAACCAATATGAAAGATTTTCTCACAAACTCCAGTGGTTGCATATAAAACCTTGTTACATTTCAGTAGTCTTATACACACCTCAGCCTCTTCAGGAGCAGCCTGGACCTCAGCTTTTTAAATTAAATACATTTTAATTTATTCTAGAAATATGGATATTTACTGAAATAGTTAAATAACATCCATGGCAGATCCTTGTTTTTTCTCATGATTGTCTTCAGCTGATCTTTTGGGCCCCCTCCAGCTCCGCCTGACCCTCTACATACTTCTGTTTCCATTCTGCCAGAGCCTTTGCTATACAGCAATCCCCCACTTTTAGCGGGGCTTATGTTCCAAGAGCGCCCGCGTATAGTGAAAAAACACGTTTTTGTGTTTTGGTAAAGAAAAAATGCCTAACAAAAAGGCCCATTTTTATAGTGTAAACCCTAAATATTATAATTTAATTTTAAACTCAGTTTAATGCATTACCCTTAAAGAAAATGTAAAGGTAAACCCATATTCGAATTGAAATTCCCCACCGAGATATGCAACTCAGAAGGTTGCAGGACAAATGTTTACACGCAGATCACACTTAAAGACGGACACATGTCTGAATGTGCATCGGCTCACGGTTTTTGTGGAATAAAACCTGATCGACTTGGACTAAAAATATCAATGAGGGATCATTGGAAAGGTCTCTTGGAGATCTACCTGGAGTTTGAAGTGTCTGAGGGCTTTACCCACCGAGAAGGTCACAGGACAAAAGTATTGGTACACCACTGCGAGGTGAATGGGTGCCCTTGTGTGAAAACATCCAGAAAAAAACATATTCATTGCCATGAAAAAAGCAAAAAAAGGTGGAGGATATTTGTAGTTTCCGCGTTATTGTGGGGATTTCCGCATAAAACTGAGTTTGGTCTGAATCCACAACTCTCAAGAAAAGACTGAAAAGTGAAGTGAATACAGGGGTAACTGTCAATGGGTGGAATGTATTAAATAGCAAATGAACAGTTAGTGGTGTTTTAAGTTGATGTGGATGAAACTGAAAATGATTTCCAGATGTAAGCATTGGAACAACTTTGGTAAGGGCCAAACTGTGATAGAAAACTAGGTCTGAGCAGCTACAAAACAAAAAATCTTTTTGTATTCAATAGTTATTGATGCAAGTGGAAAGAGAAGGCTAGCCTATCTGGTTTAACCTTATATGAGGGCTACTCTAGCACAAATAGCTGAAAACCTTAATACTGGCTATGATAGAAAAGTGTCAGAACAATTACTGGGGATGCTTAACCACAGACTGGTCAGGGTGCCCATACTTACCGCTGCACATCACAGAAAGAGCCTACAAGGGGCATGTGAGCTCAGCACTAGACCACAGACCAACAAAAGAAGATTACATTGTTTAATAAATCCTGTTTCTTTTACCTCATGTGTATAGCCAAATGTGTAATTTAATTTCTTTTTTAATGTGTCCCTTGATCTCCTCAGTTTGTTCAGTAAAAGCATTTTTGCCATTCGTTTACTTCAAAAGCAGAACCTCCTTCTCCTCCAGCTGACAACTAAACTCAGCATTCAATCAGTCTACTACATTATTCTGGAAGCTGTTATAAAGTTACAATTAAAATTCACAATTTCACAATTCACAAGTTTAATTAGTACTGATTTGCAATGATGAGCAATGCAACAATAAACTTTTAATATAACTCCATTCTGTAACTATTGCTTTTTTAGCGGTCATCATTCTTTGTCTTCATTTTGTTCTTTACTTAATTTTGTTCTGCGAATACATAACCCCTTAGCCTCCATGTTGCTGGAGAGATCATCAATCTCCTTTTTTATAATTACTCTGTTCTTTCTCAAGATTCTGCTTGACATGCTGTCAGTTTGTTCTTTGCTGTTTCTGATATCAGGTAGACAGTCGGCCTGCTTCTTGCAGGGGAGCAACTTGGGGTTAAGGGTCTTGCTCAGGAACCCAGTGGTGGTATACTGAAGGCAGGATTCAAACCCATGACCACTTCATCCAGAGGCAAGTATCCTACCCACTAGGTCACCTCCACCCTGTAAGTGTGTAATGTGGCTTCTTCGAGACCATGACAAAGCTTTTGGAACTTAGCCTCGCCCCTCCAGATAATCTCAATCTGAGCAGCAGCTGCTCCTCCTGCTCCCCAAGCCCCTCAAACCTCTCACTGATCACCTCCCAAGAGTTGCTTTTAATGCTTATAACATGGTTTGGTTCATTTATGAATTATTCATTATAAATTTGGCTGAATAAAATATTTAATGTAGAAACGAAAAGGTGTTTATGAGTATAAGAACCAAAACCTTTTACTTTTTGCAAAAAAAAGTTAATAATCACTTTATTCTGTTTATGCGAGTAGGAGTTGGGGTTGGGGGGGCCTGGCTGGCTTGTCTTTGACACTGGCAAAGGGGGGCTTCAAGGAAAAAAGGTTGGGAACCACTGATCTAGAATATACTAGATGCTAATAATACATTCTTAAATCCAGTGATGTTCTGTGTCCTTTAACATCCTGACATTCTTCCATGTACTGAAATAAACAGTGCTTTCAATTAACTTGTTTGTACTAATATTCTAATGAGAGCACTTAAGTGCAACTAAAGCCGAACTACAAGCGAGGAGAAATGCAGTGATACGGATGCTACATTTGCAGGTCATGTTGTATACAGCTGCATTTTGTCCACAGCTTGCTAAAAATATAATTAGTTTTTTAAAGACCCAACTCCACACCCCATAATAATAATAAACAAATAATCCATGAAAGATTTAATCATAAATGTTTTCACACAAATATGCTCCATGCTTTACGATAACATGGAGCTTCGCCTTCAAACATTGGCATGGCTGTTCTAGTCGCAGGTTCAGTACTGTTGCAGAAAAATGATTAGAATTGGAAGATGTAACTCATGGATCAAATAAAGAAAGTTGTGTCACTCTAGAAGTGGAGAGGGCTGTATGCTAGTAAGAATAAACTCAAAGGTGTCTTTATTTTTGAATCAAAGACATGAAATTAATATAAGTGAATAGAGATCTTTCAAATGGTCCTCTCTTGCCTCACCCACTCACTTCTGGTGGCATGCTTTCGAAGGCAAATCCTGAAATCCTGATTTGAGTCACAAATTGGCAGGCATCCAGGGAAGGATTTTAATTATTCACCTGTGCTTAAAGAAGGAAATGCCCTTAATCACTTTAGTGCTGTATTTGAAACCGGACAATGTACACGCGCAGTATGTTTACATAGACCTTTTGATGATTGAATGTTCATCTGTCACCTCCTTTGTTTCTTCAGACAGATTAAATAACGTTTCAGCGTTGCAGTGCTTGCTATATTAGTTAGATTTAGACTGTTAGATTTTACTCAGAAGGTTTCCTTGACGCCGACAGAGAGAGAGAGAGAGAGAGAGAGAGAGAGAGAGATACATGAACATGTTGACAGTTTTAAGCTGCAGATTTTATGGCCGCTGTAAATTCTTGGCTCATACCATACGAGGAAAGAGTTAAGCCCCGACAGCGGAAGGCATTCTCACAATTTCACACCCTCCCTTTCCCTGACTGTTCTAGCCATGTAGTGTAACTGAATCAGCATTCGGCTATATTTTTGGCACTAGGACACATATTCACATTGTGTTCTCTCAGTCAGCAAATTATGTGTTTATTTACCGATAGGGCTGCTCGCTTAATTACATATTCAGTTACCAGTTTGGCTTCCACTATTAACCTTGAACTGGTGTTGCTCTTGGACTCCAGTGGGGCAGGATGGGTCCAAGATTTTTCTGAATCAAGGGCCACATTTTACACTGAGGAGCCAAGTCTATGTCAAACGCCCATGCTCAATTATTGTGACTATCATGGAGGGTTGAAGCTGACCTAGTCTTGACACTGGCTGTTGCTCTCATGCCGCTCTGAATCAGAAGAGGGTACCAGCTTCCAGCTATGAGGAGCCCCTGCCCTCAGTGTAAGGATATACAGCCATGTAAAAAAAAATAGGACACTGCATAGGACACTGCTTTTTTGTTTCTGGCTATTGCTTTTGTAATGTGTGGGTGTGTGTCTGTGTAAAATGTGCATGTCACTATTATTTTATACACTATTGATCACACTTGATTCAAAATTCCAAACAAAAAGAAAATGTAAATGTAAATCAAAAATACATATTTGAATCTGCTGGATTACAGCACATAGATAAGTTGCTATACAAACACTACTCCACTCACAACATATATAGAGGCATTTCTTATTTTTTACACACTGCAACAGTTCAGGAAAAAAATAACAACCTGTGCATTTTATGCACCCACACCGCCGCAAACTGTACAAACAGTGACCAGAAAAAAGGGAAATATGGTATCTAATTTTTTTCCATTGTAGTATTTAGATGATCAAGATTGCATTTGTTGCCAATATAGAATAATATACCTTGAATGCACAGTGTTCTGTTGTAACAGATATAGATTTAATGTTGTATGCGGGATACTGTTGGGTTAATTAAGGTGGTGAACAGAGAGGCATATTTTAGAAAACATAGAGAAATAACAATAGTAATATGCCACACAAAAGTGTAAATATAAAATAGTGTGTTCATCTTACTACAAAGCATTCTCTGTAACACTGATATTACCTAAATGCTGTTTTTTTTCCATTTTCATTGAAGTGAAAGCTAAACCTACTTTAAAAATAAGCCGCAAGTCACCTACTGAATAATCACTGCTTGCTTTGCCAAGTTCTATTCCATCTGTCTACTCATCAAGGTGAGAGTGAAAGGATATGTGGATCAATTACCAACATAGCGCCTGGATAAGTATAGGTGTAAGGTAAAACCTACAGCCACACATCAGACTATCCTGATATGGAACGCAAAAGGGTAAAGTGATATAATCAGCAGGATCATTGCCAAGGCATGCTGCTCACACAAGCATTCCAGTTTCTCATCCAGTTGTCCAAAAGTTATCAGCACCAACTTCAGCCGAAGCATCTAAAGAACAAGCGCCTCCATCAGGACAAAACATGTATAACCTACACTCTGCCAGTAGGTACAAATGCATTTTTTTAAACAGAAGCAAACTTTTGGCACTTATTTGAATATGTCATTATGTGTTTTTTTAGTGATTTCAGAATGAAAAGGCTGATCTGTAAAAATAAGCTATGCTTCTCTTTGCTAATAGGAGAAAACAACTACCTAAACAAATTGCTAGTTTCAATTATATTTATCTGAAAAGCAAAAGGCTTGGACAGTTTTCATGCACTGCATGTCTAGATCAGAATCAAAATTGTATTTGTTGGCCAAGTATAAGGAATAGATCAGGGGTCGGAAACCTTTAACACTTAAAGAACCATTTGGACCCAGTTTTCACAAAAGGAAAACACAGGGAGCCACAGATTCTTTTTTACATCTAAAATGAAGATAACACTGCATATATTGGGGTTTTTTTACTTTTGTGCTATGCATAAAAACTAGGCTAGTATGTTGTTTTTGAAATTGTATTTATTCAAAGAAAACATTTTGAACATTTATAATTTAGAAATTAAACACATTGTATTTTAATGTTACAAGATTATAGCAATCTTCAAACTTCAAACTACAGTAAAAGAACGATGAATAAAAATAAAATACACAACACCTAGAACGGCTGACAGCGTAATTTGGCGTAAAATGACGTAATTTCCTCAGACTCAGAATCAGAATCGCGTTTATTGACCTATTAGAGCAGCAAGCAAACTCTGGAAAAGACATATGGGTGTGGTGTAGGCACATTCACACTATTTTTTACAAATAGTTGTTTTATACTGTTGTGCTTGAGAGACACCATCGACTGGAACCAAATTCCTATGTGTTAGCTCACATACTTGGCAATTCTGATTCTGACATGGCAACTGGCAAAATGGGCTCTGGGTCCAAAGTCCACTGGACACTCGTATCAGGAAGTGTCTTGTATGAAACTGGGCAAAGCGTCATTTGACACACATAACCTTAATAATTGGTATAACCAATTAGCCGCCATTCTGCAATAAAATTAAATTATTATTTAACCACAACATGAAAATGAAAGAGCTGTGGGTTGCCGACCACTGGCCTAGATGCATTTCCATGAGAAAAGGCGAAGTGTGATTGAACGGTTGCTGAGAAACCAGTGTTTGGAGACCCATTGATTTTACTGGCAAAAAAAAGTTTGCTTAAAAAAAGCCCCCCACTGGGGCTCTAAACCACACTCTTCTGATTTAGAGGCCAGCCTCGTACCACTGCACAGCTGAAAGCACACACAACTTCTTTCATGTGTTGATTGTTTTTAATTAAACCACAACAAACTGTGACACGTCTCTTTTTTATAACTGACCTGGGACCTGCACTACAAAGCGCGATTACTGGCTTATCACACTAAACTCGAGAGTAACTTGGTCACGTGAGGTGTAACTTCATGACTAACCCGTACTACAAAAGGTGAATGGGTTTAACACGAGGTATGTTGTCATGGCAACTTACGCAGTGTGTCAATCATGCTCCGACCAGAATATGTTCTACTTAAATCACACTTACCTAAGTTACTTACGTAGCCCCCCCTCCGCAGCCAATGGCATGCCTGGAAGATCCACGGACTAGGGTGTGGGTTTTACAGACCGCCAAAATCTTTATTGTAATGCTATCAGTTGGTGTCAGCATGTGTGGTTCTACACAACATCACCACCATCAGAGGGGAAAAGACCCCATTCCTGATGTCTATGCCCCTCGCTATTGCTGACCCTTTGACCCTCGATCACCCCACAGCGTTTATTTGCTCCCGTTTCTACAAATGGAAAGTGAAAATTCAATGAATCTTGCTTGAGCTGCTCAATTTCAAGCTTTAGTTTTTTATTACAAGTTTTGTTTTTATCACAATCAAGCTTAAGCATGCGCTTGTACAGCCTGCACACATCATCTGTTCCAGCCTGCATAGACAAAAATGAAGAATCAGCAGTGTTTCTTCATCCACATCCTCCTGAAAATTAAAGGAGATCATTTGTCATGTCACATCAACATGCTTCACACATAGTGAAACAGTCATTTGCACACTCACCTGTACCTCAGGCTCACAGGAGATGTTGGGCTCTGCAGGTGGAGCAGCTCCCCTCCTCTGAACACAACACAGGTAAAGGGCAACAGCATCCCCTTTTCTCTCAACACTCAGCGGCTGCAAGGAGTGCAAGTTATAAGGCACTGTACCACTTGAAAATGATCACTACAGCACAAACAGGACATCATGGGCTAGAGAAATGCAGGCCTGATTCAATTTATCCCTGAAAAATATTTCTTTATAAATGTAATTTAAAAAAAAAAAATGTGCGAAACCTTCCAAGAATGTTAAAAGTTGCTGATTTATGGACACTGGTATACAGTATAGCACTATAATAAACATTGACCCAGCCTTCAATCCAGCAGCTGGACAACAGCAGCAACAGTCCTGAAAGTGTTCCATAGACCCCTGAAATAAGGGGATATTTAAAACCGTATGTAATTCACGAATAATGCATTGCGGACCTCCCGACAAAAGCTCAGAAAATATAAAGTTTTAACAGCACATCCGACTCCAGTACAAACGGCTAGCTGTCACCTGTGGGCTGTAAAAATAAACAGTCGATGCACACATACAGTCACATACAGTCTTGTCATGTTTCTGTGCAGCCCACATAATTAAACTTCAAATACTTGCAGTTTACTGTATGAATTCACCTAATAGGTTTCAAAAAGTAATAACAAAATGACAGTGTTTCACGAAAGGAGCACCTCAGCTCACCGGCACCGCAACCATTAGCGTTTCCAAATCATTCGTTTCGTCACCCCCAACTTTTTTTTCCCGGAAAAGGCTGAGACTCTGCAAGGGCGCAAGCACCCTGCAAAAACGAGAATTTTTTTATTCCCCCTTTTCCCACCAAACAACTATCAAGACTTTGCAAATGCGCACCCCCTATGTACAGGATGGGTCCCCCGCCTCAGTTCAATAAAGATATATTTCGAAGATACTCCGACGACGTCTGAGTGAGAGAAAAGGAGAGATACAGATGACTGGTCGAGAGAAAGGGTGAGATATAGTCAAGTAAACGAGAGAAAGGAGAAGTTCGGACACACATTTTCATTCAACGATTTCATTTCTTTTCATTATTTGCTATAACCTGTTGTAGATTAATATTGAAAACATCACCTATTGCTCTGATGACAGCTTTGCACACTCGACATTTTTTCAATTAGATTCATGAGGTATAGATATGGAATGGTATTCAGTTAACAGTTGTGCTTCGTCAAGAGTTAATTAGTGGAATTTCTTGCCTTCTCAATGTGTTAGGGACCATCAGTTGTGACTGTAGGGTTGGTACACAGTTAGTGATCTTATTCCACTGAGGTTCTACTGCCCCCCGCAGTGCATGTATGTAAATATCGAAGATACCCCTGTAGTTTTCTTTATTATGTGCTTTCGTTTTCTTTGGTATAAGTAGGGCAAAAAAAGTAATAATTTAATTTACAATAACAGAAATACAGTAAACTTGTTTTATATGTACATTTAGCTGAATTTAGGTTAATATTTGTTACAAATTAGCAAATTATATTTTTCTTAATAATTAGCACTAAAATGCAGGGGAAAGTATCTGCAGTTAACACGGATTTTATGGGTTTCTGGCAACAATTATTAGTTCGGTTCTAAGAAAAAATCCACGACTAAGCAAAATCTAAAGAAAATATAGACATGAATGAATTTCTTTCAGAATTTGCCATGGGTAACCACAGAATGGACATGTAGATAATATCCAGGTTAAAGACTGGAAACTGATCTCCTATAGCCTCTCTAATGACTACAATGAGCCACGTTTCTGTTCTTGCTCTTAAAAGTCGTATAAATTTGACTTTATTTTTTTACCTTGTAAATGTAGTTCTTTGTAGTTCACAACAAAGTTCTCTTAATTTTATTGAACAATAGGTTGTGATTTCTGCCACAATTTTTGCTTCGATAAGTTATAGAAAGCTAAGTTGTTATTGTTATCATTTGAGACATGTCATAATCAGCCAATAAATAGCATTACGGCACATGAAATTTCTCTGCCTTGACATTATTGCTTCTATCTCCTCAATTGTATATTCAAACCGCTCATACAAGTCCCCGCTCTAAGGTTACGTCCAGCAATGACTAACACATCAGTCACATAATCAAATCCCAGAATTGAAAACAATGGCAAAATGTGCAAATTCATGCTGTCACCAAACTCTGTGTTCTCCTTGAACGACCATCCTCAAACTCCTCACATTCCACTTGGTGGTGCTGTGGCATACATTCAAACATTGCAGTGATTTTCTGCCCATAACTCATGAACTATGGCTTCATTTACACTGCAGGTCTTGATACTCAATTCTGATTTGTTGCCTATATCCGATTTTTTTGACCTTCTGTTTACACGTTTTTTAAATTGTAACCCATATCCGATTCGCTTGTTTACACTTGCTATAGCAAAGGGAGGTTGTTACACAACACAGTAGCCAAGATGCACGAACCCAAAATATGCTTAGTGCTAGCTCAGCGATATGCAAATTTCGCCAAACAACACCATGATTTTGAGGCGGAGAAGGAGGAAAACGGCGATTATTTCAACGTGCGCATATGCTTCAGTTATTATGGCCTCGACCATTCAGAGGAACGTCTGGGTGCGTGAGAGATCTCAGGATTTGTGGGAGACTATTGTGGCGGGCTTTAGCGAGGAGCAGTGGGTCCGAAATGAGCAAGCCAGCTTTCGATTTGCTGTCAGCGTTTGTCCGCATTCCGCTCTCTTACAACGACACGACATTTCGCCGGCCGTCCCTTTGCAGATGCGCCTCGGGGTTGGTCTGTGGTGGCTTGCTACAGGTGCGGGCTATCGCACATTCGCATCTGTTTGGGATCAGCAGCGCGTCAGTGTGCCTGATAGTCAGCGACTTAATGTTAATGACGTACAGAACGCAATGCCTAGTAAAATCCGATCTGCCTGTTTACATGACAGTCGCATCGGCACATATCCGATTTATATCTGATTTATTTCCACATATGAACGAGGCCTGAATCCGATCTCCTAATGTCCGAATGCATGCGTTTTTTCCCTGTTTACACTGTCATGGGACAGATCCGATCTGTGTCACGTATGAGCAAAAAATCGGAATTGGGTCACATTTAACCCTATGAGACATACTCTTAATTGCTTTTTACTGCTGAATTCTGCCCTCGGTCACAAGTTCAGAAATGTGTATGTTTTTGATAATACAACAACATGTGCAAAGTGTCTGAACATCAGACAATAGAAGATGCTACAACACAATATTTGGATAACTTCTATGTACTTCATGAATGGTTTGTGCAACTCAAAGTACTGTAATTGGTCAACATTCCGGTTTTAAGGACTGGGTGCAAACAGCTTGGACCCCGCTCATCGCCGCTTGCGGCTATTTTTGGATTTTGAGACCACTCACAGTATGTGGATTTTTCCCCCTTACTAGAGAGAGATGATAACAGTGTGATTTTAAAAGATTTTAAGACCACTCACTGTACGTGAATTTATTTTATCTATTGTCCTCCTTACTACAGTGAGACAATGACAGTGTGATTTAAAAATATATATAAAATAAAATATTGACCTCTTTTGCTGTTATGTGCCCCCTTAAAACACACTGGCCTTACCTTTTCAACTGCTTGAGACATCCCAAGGGTCATGCACAGTCATATGGTTGGATGAAACTTGAGAATCGTACAAGGGAAGCCAGTCATGTAAATTACACATTTGCAATTAAAACTTGCAGTACGTGCATACTGTTCTGTCCAATTGCTACTGTATACAATTCAAGCTTTATAATTAATAATTAAGTCAACCTGCAGTGATTCCATTCAACTTTATTTACATAAAGCTTTTTACAACAAAGTTGTCACAAAGCAGTGATCAGAGCTATCAGTGATCAGTTTCATCATCTCAAAATGCACCTGCACTGTTTTTGGCTTTCAGTGAATGAAAGGCTTTTTCTAGTCAACTCGTCACACCCCTATTAATGCAAAATATATTGTACTCATAAAACAAAACAGGGCTAAAACAGGGTTGTGCAATTGGTATATAATTGATTACAAAATGTTATTTGCTTTCATTTCAAACCATTTTTATTAACACATTTTATATGAGCTTAACATTAAAGTTGTTTGAGTAAATTACCCTGAAAAAAATGAAAAGCAAGCATGTTAACAGGAAAAGTAAGGACAGTCATAAATAACTGTTAAATAAAATATATGTGAAATCTGTAATACTATTTAGTACCCAAACAATGTTTAAAGCATGTTTATACATTCAAAAAAGAAATTCAGATTTTTTGACACTTGCGAGCATTAAAGCTGGTCACCCTTACATGCTCAAACAAACCTACTGCTTATGCTGTATCTGAATGGGGATGACGGTCTCTGCAGGGAAGGATGTGGAACAGGCACCAAGTGATGCCTCCACTACCAGAATTCCTTCTGGGGAAAGAGTGGAGCTCATCTGGTGAAGATCAACCTCCGCAGGCAGCCTGATAAATTGAAGACAAAATTAAGAAGCCATGTACCACGACAGAAAAATACCTTGCTATCAAGAACCTAAGCCCTCAGACCACTAGAGAAGGAAGTAAACATGTAATTCCAAAACATTATTGGTTAAATGTGTTAGTTTACTTGTACTTCCTTGTGAAGCTTCTGGAAATTATCCCATGTTCATCTTGTCTTTCCTCATGCTTTCCTTTGGTGGAGAAAAATGAAAATTAATGTCCACCCTAAAAGTCCAAAAACTGTAAAAAAAAAAATCATTAAGCTTGTATGGTACTACAAATAACTATTTGTACCAGTGAAGGCAGCCAATTCAGAGGGAAAATATACATTAAAAAGCTCTGCAAACATTTTTTTTTGCAATAGTGAAGAGTAAACATCATCACTTACCTGAAATCTCCAAATAACCCTCACTGGTTTTGACACTGATCTCCTCCGTGCAAAAATGACTGACATTTAGAGAGATCTTCCAGGTCTTACGGTCACATTCAACATGAGAGATCTGCTGCTTCTCTTCAACTGAAGGCAAGATCTCTGGGCAAATAGGCTTCACCAGAGGGAAACACAGGAATCCAGGCCAAGGTGATGTTTCCAGTGTTTTCCTGGCTGTGTCAAGCCAGCCAGTGTCCCCTAGTTCCAGGAAAAAAGGTGGTCCAGTGCACTTCTCTATGAGGCTTGACTTGGGCCAATCTCGGACAGGATCCCAGCTGCTGTTCCGTTTAAATAAAGGACGAGACATGTTTGAAGTCAACTGAGATGAATCCATGGTTTTGGTTTGACTTAACATTAAGCTATGGAAGAACCTTAATTAACGAATACTGCGTCTCTAGAAGGCTAAATTAGTTTGTTTTTTCCACAACATACCCAGTCTTTTTATAGCGTGGTTCTATGATTTGCAGTCGTCACAAACGTCCTGTTATCCAAGCTCCAAGCATCAACAAAGAGGTGAGGCAGAGCTTTCACCTCAGTGCTACAGGCTGACATGCACACAGTGATGTAGTCCTACCCATATTAATAGCTCTGAAGGGATGATGGCAAATTCTTGGCAGATGACAATACATACCCTGGTTATAGGGTCGTTTTCTTAATAGCCTTGGTAATCTGGTCACATCTCTGTGCACTTTACCTCACCAGAGTAACTGGTCACAGTTCTGCAAGACTGCTGGATGGGAAAAAAGAAAAAAAAAAAAAAAAATTGTGTGCCTTCACTCCCTGATCAGCCAAAGAGTGGGCAGTTCCCTCGTAAACATCCAGAGCCAGACAAAGGCTGCATAGTGAGGGAAGACATTCTTGTGTAACTCTCAGACACTGACACATTTGTAAATTCCAGATCTTTTACACATTGTTCAGCCAAAGCTCCTATTTAAATAAAAGCTTCATGCTTCAGAAACTGTACAAATTTTCCAGAACATATTAGAGGTAATGCAAGTGACGGACTAAAACAGTTTATTGACAAATTGTACAATGCAACTTAAAAATGTTAAGTTTTTTTATTGGGCAAGAGAGAACAGGTACAGGAGACAATCATTTCATGCTTTCTTTTTTGCAATACAGCATTTCATTAAATTCATGTGCATGACACTCATTAGTTGTCCCTTCATACTTATCCCTGGATCCCAAGTTTACTTTTACATTTTGCTTCAAATGATCATCACAGGCACTTTGGAAACTGGACCAGCTGTTTAACAACGGCAGGCCAACCTGAGATCAGTTACAAAAGTAACAGAAAAGAGAAATGGAGAAATATGCTGACATAGTGGGAGAAGTGAAGTGCAGACTGAAGGAAGGTGCTCACAAATGTCCAGTGGTTTTTGTTTACTGTGCTGCAGATTTTGAGACACTTCCATTCTGGGTGACAAAGAAACTGAAATAAAAACAACAACAATTATCGACATGTGATTCGAGTGCAGAAGCGATAAACTGTGACCTTTGACTTTACACCTTCAGCAATTAACCGTTATTGGAGTCTGAACTGCACAAGGCTAGAATCCCATAAGGAGCCCAAATGTAATTTGGTATAAGCCTTTAATAAATGAGGTTACCTCTCCTGCACAATATTATGACCAGGCATCACTGTAGAGCAGTGTTGTCCATTTTTTTGGCTAAAGTTTGATATTTATGGCCCAAACTGAATGTCATGATTGACCACTGCTCTGGAAACAGTGAAACTACCACCTCTACACTTCTGTAGCACATACTTCACATTCCACACAATCAGCAATTACTTATTAAAGGAGTGAGATCTACTAGTGGGCCACTTAAAGTAGTCACCAGCTTTTGTTGTATTGCAAAGAATGCTTAAACGTCAAAGAATAAAGAGGAGCAAGGTGTATTCTACGCACCTGAACAGTGCAGGACAATTGACAATCCTCAAGCGAATGGATTTCCTCCAAAGGGGTCACCAAAAGGATCAGCCTTTGCAGCAGTCTGCATGGTGGGAACAGTCTGTAATGGAAAGAATTTGACTTGGCTAGCAGTGATGTATTATAATACATGATGTACATTACAAATGATCAATGAAACAGAACAAAGAGAAAAAAAACTAAATTTGACAAATATTGC
Source organism: Brachypetersius gabonensis (assembly GCA_037577145.1). Lineage (NCBI taxonomy): Eukaryota > Metazoa > Chordata > Actinopteri > Characiformes > Alestidae > Brachypetersius > Brachypetersius gabonensis. Next base: position 10,142,743 of record JBBJLR010000087.1, read on the forward strand.
CTGGTGTTCTTTAAAGTCATTTTGACCTGCTGAACAAATGATAGTTGCTAGGTTAGTGTAAGGTCTTTCCTTTCAGCATCTGTCAAACTCTATAACCAATACCTTGCAGCTGATTCCACAGACACACACATCCAAACACCAAGGACTGATGGGTGGAAGTTTCTCTTGTGTACAATTTTGTCATGTTCAATTTTTGGGGTGAAATGTGCAATTTGTCTTGGTGCATTACTGTGATTACAATTCCTACGACTACCAAACATACACTTCAATATGTTCTCTCATTGTATAGTGTACTTTTTATACTATACTGTTGTGTTGTATAGATTTTTTTTCTATTTTTATGGAATATAAAGTGCTTTTCTGACCCTGTTCTCTGGCCCTATGGTGCTAATTCAATTGTTCTTACAAATCAGGTGAGCTACAGACATTACCCTCTGATTTAAGGAGCCAAAATTTATAATCCAATGAGGAAAAAAAAAGAAGAAAGTAATCATGTAAGTTTACATCTGTTTGATTGTTCTTACCAACATTGTAGGTGGTGCTCCAAAAGTGTCATCAAAGATGTCGACAGGTGGTGGGCCTGATGAAGTTGAAGCTGTATTAGGAGCAAAGGCAGCATCCAAGAGCCCTCCTGCTGGGACAGGGGTCAGGCCTGGGGCTTGAGTTGTGATAACATTTGCAGAGACAGGCTTGGGTGGCTCTGGAACAGGAGAACACACTTATAAAGCATTTTTACTCAGGACTTCTAATTCTTATCAAGTACTACAAAGCATTTGGCAGATGTATTTATCCAAAGCAACTAGTAATATGAGGACACAATCAAGCTTCAGAAAACAGTGAGAACCAGAGGCAAATATTAGAAGAGAAGATGCTCTCTGTACAGATAAGTCTTAAGGTTTTAAGGTACCAGTGTTTTTGGTAGAGAGCTGGCTGATGTCAAAGTCATCATGATCTGCTGTTTCCTGGGGAATGCCAACTTTGCTGGAGAAGTACTGGTCGAATGACCCATTGGTGCTTGAGCCAGGCATAGGGCCACTTCCAGGTTTAGCCATCTGGAAGTCTTTAAACATTTCCTTCCCAGTCTTCAGCTCCTTCCCACTGAGAGGGTCTAAGGCTGTAAAGGCACTTTTAACAACAGCCGGCTCTTCCTTTGCAGGGGGGCGTGGTGGAGGTCGTGGTGGGACCACTGAAGACTGCTGGCCCGCCATCATTCCTCCAGGAGGGGGCATCATGGGAGGAAAATGACCTGGTGGAAATGGGTTAGAAATGGGACCAGATGGTGGCCAGTTGCCCATAGGTGCTGCTTGCTGGCCCCAGGCATTTGTGGCAGCTGTGGGGCCAAACGGAGAAGGCACCTGTGGTCCCCACTGAGGTACTGACGTTCCTCCAAATGCAGAAGGCTGGGGGAAGGTATTTGGTGGTATACCCTGTAATGTTGCTTGAGGGATATGGGCTTGGGGGGGAAAGACTGACAGCATTGGCTGACCACGTGGACTTGCTAATGAAGCTTGAACTGATGGTGGTCCCAGGGTCATTGATCCTAATGCAAAGAAAGAACACAGTTTCAAATTCCAATTGTCCATCAAAATTATGGTTCATTTTTCAGCTCTACTTACAATATAGAGGCCTTCAGTAATTCACAACTATAGACAACTGTTCATCTGTTTCTCAGGTCATCAACAGAACCAACAGAGGAACACCAGTGACCAAGAATTCTCAGCACAGCAGTGATGGACACAATATTGGCATGTTCATGTGTATGTGCTTAAGTTATTCTTTTTATAGCCAAAAATTGCATATTCTTTAATATCCAGTATATAGCACATATAATCATTGGATGAGACTGGAGGAGGAAGTCACCTTAGTGTATATGGGAGCGAGAGACTGTTGTGAGGTCATGGCTATGGGGGGCTGATATGACAAAATCAGCAAACCCAGATTTGAACCCAAAAGACACTCATGACATTTGAAAAAAAGTCAGTGTTTTGGATTAATTAGAAATAAAGCACATTTCTGCCACTCTTAATCATAGCTTAATGAAGAGTCAGAAAATGTGCTAGTTCGATACCACACAGTGAGCAGAATTTTTGTAACTTTTTTTTGGCCATAACACCAATATTTTTTTTTTTTTTTAAAGTCAACCAGAACTATTGTTGACTCTCTGTATCACCAAAATAGTCATTCATGTTTGAATTATTAGACATCTTGGCGATTTGCCTCAGCTTAATTAGCTGAAAAATTAAAAAAACAACTTTTTATAGCAAAATCAGAGCTAATCACTGACCAAGAGCAGCTGTGGAGGAGGTGGTAGCACAGTCGAACAGATCTGCTGGAATGGAGGTGTTGCACTGAATCGTGGATGTGCCATTACTCTGGGACGATGGCGCAAATGGATCGGCCCCGAATAGATCATTTCCAGGAGACTGTGGATGCAATGCATATGCAAATGTTATACCAGAGACTTGACAACAGACCTAATGCCATGATAGTTAGTGACCATGAAATTATTTAACATATGTCTTAGATTTAGCCACATTAGCAGCTCACACACTACAGACAGCAGCCTACTCACCTCTCATAGGCCTCAAGCATTCAAATTAAATAATGTATGTACATATGGCACAACCAAAATATGCATGCTGTTATTCTGTGCAGCGGGGATAATCAGTAAGCTCTTTAAAATAAAAAGTGACCCCTTAGTCATGCTTGAACACACCACACCTTGTTAATTTTTTTCTCTGTATTTAACCCATTCACCAAGTGAAGCCCGGTGCCGATACCATCTAGGGGTGCCTGGGGAATAGTGTGTGAGGATGGTACCTTGCTCAAGGGTACCTCTGTGATGACACTAGTAGTGCTAGGATTCAAACCCACAACCTTCTGATTGCAGGGGCAACTTCCAAACCACTAGGCCACCAGCTGCCCCATAAACTCTTCAAAAACTTCAGAACATTAACAGGCACCATTCAATGGAGTGTTGGCCACAAAATGCTTACACAGTGACCCCTAGTGGAAACAGCATTACAAAGCACTGGTCCTTGAGGTCTAAACGTGAGCCACTCAAAACAGTGCCCCCTAAACCCACCAAATACCAAACACCAATGAAAATGAATTTTTCCCGCACAATCCAACTTCAACATAATTATGGTTGCTTCAAATGAAGGTCTTTAAAAAAAATTTTACTGGTCACATGATACAGAACATGGTCTTGCTTTAAGGAACCATGTCATCTCTAAAATTCCTTGAAAGCTCCAATGGTGTAACAATAAATCATGTTGAAAGGAGACAAAAAAACAATTAAAAACTGAAGCTGGCGGGAATAGCATTTTTAAGGTTTGGGTATCGGAAAGCTGGTCTTCAATACAAATAATTAACGGTTATGCTTGTTCATTTTTACACACGTAAAAGCTGATGCCACAAGAAATGTTAAATAATGCTGCATATTAGCATTTAGCTAGATTTAAGTTTCTTATATACCCAAAACCCTTGTTTAGCAACAAGTTTAGCTAGTTTACTGGATGAACAGTTAAGTTCCTATTCCACCCATTATTTACCCATTACCCTGTTTCTGTTTGGAGCAAGAAAAATTATTAAAACAGGAAAAGTAAGCCAGCAAGTGTTTTTACAGGGGTCTAAAGGGTTAAAGACAAACTACTAACAAATACCCTTATAATAGCCCTGGGGGGGGAAAAAAAAAAAAACACTCGTCAAAATAAATAGACATTCTTGTCATCTCTTACGAAAACTGTTAAACCATTATGTGCTCCAGCCAGATTTTGCTTGAAAACAAAAAGTAACAACATATTGTGAAAAGGCATATTGTTATACCCCCCCCAGAAAAACACTACCCATACAAGTGAATATGGGTAATAGAAAATTGTCATTGAAGTTGGATTGTGCAGTTCGAGCCAGCACCCACTATAGAGTTTTGACTTTTTAACATTCACCTTTTCCCTCTTTCGTATGCGATCACTCTTCGGGTTGGGAGTTGGAGGGCAAATCATTTCGGAATTACAGAGGGGCAGAGTTTGAAAAACCGAAAGCTCTGATGTGCCATTTGCCAGTAAAGATGGGGCTTGGGCCTCAGGCAGCACCATTTTATAACTCATTAACTGATCAGTGTTGGAATCTCTATTTAGGACGTTACGTCCTATTGGTCTGTTCAAGAGGCAGCCAACATTCGTTTCTGGTCTGAACATTTTGTCAGACTGAACATCACTGGACAAAATGGAAAAAGGTGAGGCACCAAATGGAGCAAAGAGATCATTACTGAATGGGTTTGAACTAGAAGGTGGGAATAAATCTAAAGAGACCGGAAGGGGCATGTCAGTGGGTGTGTTGCAAGGAACAGAGAGATATGATATGCAAGGGTTTCCTTTAAGGTGGTTTTGATTGGTGTCAATCACAGCAGCAAGCTCCAGCAACAGAATACTGTCAGGCTAAAATAAAAAAATAAATAGAAAAGAAACTGAGGGCAGTGACAAAGACACCAAAGACTATACCTCAGGGCTGCAGTAATGGTGAAAAAAGTGGTTTCCAAAAAGTACAAATATAAAATGAATAAATTATACTGATCAATAATAGACAGCTCTGGGAAAAAATGCAAGACCACTGCAAAAATATTTGTCAGGTTTTATCTTTTATAGATGCAACAGGGTTGCCTTAGTTTTTAAGGCCTTTATTTCCAAATAAAAATATTGTTCTTTAAAAGCATCATTTTAAAAGAAATGACGAAACATCAGAATAAGAGAAATGGCAACCGTCTCAGTGTGAGAGGAGAGTGTTGATTACAACAGTGTTTTTATACTCGTCCTCATTAAATAAGATGTGATTCAGGCGTTTACTAATCAACACCTCATAAAACAGAATGAGGTGCTTGTGTAGGTATTTAACAGACAAGGACATGGAGTGGTCGTCATACCGAGGAGCTGCTGATGTAAAAATAAACTGCAGCTGTCTCTTTTTTTCCCCCCAGAGCCGTAGCTGAAAGCCAGACAGGTCTAACTCAAGCACATATGTAAAACCATACAGACAAAGGTCTTAAACTACTTTCTTGCAAATAGACCTGTAATATAAGTAGTATAGTATAATTGTAAATAAGAAGTGTAACCAATCCTTTCAAGAATGTTGGCTAGCTATATGTGTTACCGTAGGAGAGCTGATGTCAGGGGGTGTGGACATGTCTCCAAAAAGTTCCATCTGCTCCACAGTCTATGCACACACACACACATACACATAAAATTAATCAAATTACATTGATGTTGACACTTTAGAATGTCTAAATCAAAGTCTGGTTATTTAGTATCATAAGATCTCACTTTTACAGCGTTCACTTCACCATCCAGATTGAGCAAGGCATTACTCCCATTCTTTAAACAGAAAGAAATATCTCAGTGTGTCAAATATGAAGAGATGTCTGATATACGCACAAATGTACTAGTTTGTTTACCTCAACCACTGTATTACAGGTTTCATTCTGTAAGAAAAAAAAAAAAGTTCTGTAAATTCACCACTAGGATATAAAAATCCTAGATTAAACTGATCATCACTGGTAGTGTAGTGAAGTCTCAACACCAATAAGATTAAATAATTATTCATAGTTCTTTGACTAACTTATTACATTTAGAAATTAGAGTTATTATTAGCAGGCTGCTAGTAGTCTAGTGGGTCATACACTTGCCTGTGAACCCAATGGCCACAAAGTCACAGGTTCAAACCCTCCACTTTCCACCAGACAGCAAGAAACTTAACCCTTAGTGTGTCCAGGTGGACCATCTCTGTAACTAATGACTGCAAGATTGTCCCTATGACTAATGACCAAGTGCCCCCTTGGCTGTCAAAACACACAGCCTGAGAATTATTTTTGGAATCTATATTTGGGACACACTTGACATTAGATTACTATCAAATCAATGCTTTGTCATCACAATTTATATATTTAAAAAGAATTTTTAGAACATGCCCACCAAACCCTACAGATGAGGGAAAAATAACCAGGGAACTAGTTCGATTAATTTCAGTACTTAATCATTTTCCCCTCAAAGTATGACCTCAAAGTTTTCTACCTTCTGTGCATCCACTGCTTCTTTCTTCCTCATGTTGAAGATCACCTGGAATAGATCTTTCAGATCTAACACCAACGACTCTGCCTGGAGTGTTGAGAACAAAAAGCACAAACATAAATTTACAGTACTTTGCAAAAAATTTGTCCTTAAGGGAAATTCAATTTAACTTAGCAAAAACAGTTTATTAGGTTACACAAACTAAATATTGTAATGTTTAACATCCAATAAGAACATTGCACATGCAATATCTCATGTGCAAAAGTCTTCATGTACAATATCACTACCACTCAATATTACTTTTGTTACTTAATTAGTACTGATCTCTACCAAGTGCATTAATGTACTCCAGCCTACCATCTGTGTAAATTTCACTCAACGGTGTTATTTCTAATATTTATACCAGCATTTCTACCAGCAAGTGTATTTTCATATCGTTTCATTTTTATCTACAGAATTTATTTAGACTTCATATTGTTCTTTACCCCATATTGTTCTTTACTCCATGTATCTCTGCAGTCATTACATAAGCAATTTCCTCCAGGATCCATAGGGTTTTCTGATTCTGATCATTGAAATACATTGTGTTGGCCATTTCTAGACCGCTCCTGGACTGTCTAGTATTTACAATTATAACCCAGCATCTGCCTAATCAATACTGCAGAATGTTATACTAAGTGGAAATAAACCAGTTCACACAATATCTGAGAAGTTGTGTTCTTCTAACCAGCTTATAACATACCAATAAAAAACTGGAAAACCCGTTCCTGGAACAAACATTTATTAAAATCTATTCTAATGTTTCTTTTTTTTTTTTCATAAGACATGGTAGTACTGTATATCAAGTGATTGTAATGCATTTGCAGTAGCATTTGTTTGGTGATACAATACTAAGCAACATCATTAATACCTTCGTGATCCACATATGAACACAGCTGCAGTACAGAGAGGAAAAAAAAAAAAGAAAACTGGCTAAAATCAGTGGCTAGATAGCAAGACAACATGGCCATTGCTTGACCAACTTTAACTTTCAGCACTGTGTATAACCTCAAGCGCGAGCCAAAACAAGTGCATAAACATCAGCTCATGCCCTACAGGGGTCCACCGCTAAAATGGACATTTTATTTGGTTCTTTGACTGACAATGTGTGTGGTACTTTGTGGTCTCAATTACGCCAAATCTTAAAGTATAATCATCAGCAACTGGACAGAATAGTGATCAATTTTCAGTGCAGGTTAATAAAGAAAATAAATAGGACCATTTCGATCAGAAAGTTAAGCATAAAATTTGACATTTTCTATTACAAAAAAAAGGAAAAACATTGAAAAACAATATATTCATATTAAGCTGAGATAAAAACCTGCTGGGCCGTCTTGATGGCGAAGAACTGGTGCTGACCCTCCGCCCCACACACGTATCCGAACGCTCGGTTATCTGTGATGTCACGAGCAATGAAAGAAATCTTGTTTACCGCATGCTCATGTTCGATCACCTGCAGGAGGGAAGAGTAGAAAGTCTGCAGCAAGGACCTGTTTATCAAAGTACCGACATCAGAAGCCTAGAAGTAACTGAGAAATGTAAGTTAAAGTAAAATGAAGCGACCCCTTAAAGTCATGTGTGATCACACCACAGCGCACAGCCTGAACAATATGAAATTATCTCTGAATTTCACTAATTTAACCCATTCACCAAGTGAATCAGGGAGCAGACACCCAGGGGGGACATCCGGGGAGCATTGTGACACTTAGCAGTGTTAGGATTCAAACCCACAACCTTCTGATTGCCCTAACCCCTAGGCCACACGCTGCCCAAAATGTAATGAAATGTTAAGCTTCTTACGCCAGATTTTTCATCAATGATCTTAATCCCGTTTAGAGAGATGTTCACCCAGATCCTCTGCTTGTGTTTGCCTTGGGAACGAGCAGCTACTGCCATGCCCTAAAAAAATTATTCAGACATAAATTTGAACATAAGTTCACAAATGTCATTTCTAATAATAATCATAAAGCAGAATGTATTATATATAATGTACCACACTTTAAAAACAAATCTCTAATCTCCACAAAATGAAAGTATTGTAGTAAAACTCAAAAGAACAAATCAAGGTAATAGAATGAATAGATAAAACTGAAAACTAACATAATGTGCATCATAAGAACTTAAAATGATGAGTGCAGCCACTAAGGTTTATTAAAAATAATGTTATGCTACAAATAAATATGTATGTATTTTAAAAAATGTTCAAAAGTCTGTGGTGCCCTCAGATGGTCAGGGAGAGCATTCCAGTTACTCTTAAGTTCCAAATCGTGGACCTGTAACAACTACTAAAACAAGTGAACAGCAATTAGAATTTTTTTCATCCAAGGTGTTGTCAATCATTCAGGTCATGTTCGGGTCTGAAACCAACATGCAAACTGCTCTTGTTTATAAAAGCACATCATTAAAAACAGCAGCAAAAAGATTAAATGTAAGTATTTTTGCTAATTTTATACAAAAACCTCAAAAGTCTCTTTTTAAATGGGACAACCCATTTTGGATCAGCACCTTCAACTTCATCATGGAGTCCTGGCTCATTTTGTCCCCTCTGGCTTCAGGCACGTCATCAACACCGATCAGCTTGGCTTTATATCTAACTCCATCACCCTGAAACCTGGCCAGCAGGTACTCATCTGTCTTCTCTGGAACTGAGGAACAGTCAAAGAAAATGTCAAGGGATGCTTTAATGCTCGTTTTTGTTTATTTATTCTAGTTGTTATTCAAGGGGATATCTAAATTTCCCCTTGGGGATGAACAACATTTCTATCCATCTAGATATCTATCTATAACACAGGGGTTATATCATCTCCAGGACAGAGGAAGAGATACATTTGAAGGTAACCCTTGCGATAACGCAAAGTTTCAAACATGTACCTCATGTCAGATAATAGCAGTTTGGACAGTGTGCGCTATAAATCAGTATTAGATTGAAGGGCCAACATGCTACATTTTTCTTGTATTTTATTGTTTTCCCCAAGGTCCACTAATTACAAGTATGTTTGTTTATGTTCCAAACCACTCAATTCATTTTTTCAGTTGAAGTCTCACTCCCTTTATAGCTTAAAGTAATGAGTTTCTGTCTAGATTTGTTTATTAGACACAGTTAACCAGTAAGAATGTGGCATGAATTCACATCAATCTTAATGGAGTTTAACATGAATGTGTGGGGTTAACCGGCTGTAAGGCAGACCCTTGAAAATAGGTAGGAGCTCATAGTAAAAAACAGTACAGTATACAGGGCAGTTTCTCTTGCTTAGTTTTCACATACAGACTGTTCATTTTAAAACTTACAGCAATTCTAAACTACAGTAAACTCATTCAGTTTTAGATTTACTGGATCATTACACTTTTTTTTTATTAATTTTCAAGTATGAGCAGTTATAGTGAAGGCTCAACTGGTACACAGTCTTCTCTAATTTTCATTAGAATTTCCAGAAGTCCAAATACATCCCTTTCTAAAGAAATAACTAAACTGCAAGATTTATATTGCTTATCTAGACTCCCAAAGAAATAAAAGGCCAGGCATACCTTTTTTCTTCTCTCTGGAGAAGAATGGAGCCCTATTTGAAGATGTGATTGTTGCTGTGCTAGTCTCAAGAGTAGCAGTGGGTTCAGCAGTGGTATCACCAGGGGCTGCGGGAACCACGGCAATGGGCTCTGCTTCTTTTGACATGGTTGGAGCGCCACAAGATGAGGAAGACAAGCAGGAGATAAAGGTGGCCCAAGGCGCCTCAAAACAAGACACGTGCAGTCAAGATATTCAGCAAGCAGGCATTCTCAGCACTGTGCCTAGAGGAAGACGGGGGGGGGGGGGGGGGGGGAAAAAAACAACAAAAAAAATCAAAAAAAAAAAAAAGCAAAAAACCCAAAA
>JBBJLR010000087.1:10352102-10368817 GCA_037577145.1 Brachypetersius gabonensis
GCAGTATAGAACTAGCTTCATCACAAACACTGTACCTGCAGGAAAAACTAAACACAGATCTGAGATCAGCATGAAAACACTACAGAACCCATAGAAACTGATCTCTGATGATTTTGACATGTTGACCTGTGTAATATGTGTTCTGAAAATGGACTTATTTGGTTGAAGTAATTCATGAAGGTACGTGTGGCGAGAAAGGAGAGGAACCGCGTTCCCTTGGTCGAACAGGGTTGAGGCTCTCCGGCGTTTGGGGGTGCATGTCTGCACCAGGAGCTGGAGGAAGGAAGAATGAATGCAGAACAAGTTCAACAGATTTGAAAGTAGAGCCTCCTAATGTCAGTCAGAAAGGTGGTGGATGCTAAACCAAGGCTGATCCGAATCACAAAGCGAAGTGAGGAACGGTTTAAAACGAAGGGAATGTTTCACCATGACCTTCTCAGTTTGCAGATTTGAACATAACACAAAATATGTGGATAGATTTGAAGGAGTCCAGGAAGAATAGACTAAAATCACAGCTGAGAGGTTTGAAAAGCCAATCATAGACTAGCCACAGAAGCTGGAGGAGGTTCTACAGGCCAAGGGAAGAACTACAAAGTATTGAAGAACAGGGGAAGCGAACTTTTGGGCTCATGTTATTACTTTATTTTTATATACTCACAGGTTGTCTTTGGATGTTGAGGGAGCATTTGTGTGATTAAATATTGCTTTGATGAAAATACAGATCTTTTGTTTTGCTCTTTTCAAAGTGAGGGAATGAAACTTTTGCCCTCAGATGTAATTCAAGCTTCTGTCCTTGACTCTCAAAATGCATATTAAACCATGTAGACAAGTCTACTTCACCTTAATGATGATCTAGAGGGGTTTAGAGGGGGCTGCTAGACCTTCTGGTGACTTCATTTTACAGAAATGTTGAAGTGATTACAGTTTGGGAGGCTGGGAGCCTCACAGCTGCATTTCTACATGAAAGAAGCAACTTCTATCTGAGGGCGGAGGAAATGTGCACATTTTTTGTGAACTACAGTAACCCCCCAGTTTTACGTGCATCAGGAGTTTTTTTGAGAACCGAACTCAGTTTTATGAGGAAATCCCCACAATAACTTGGAAACTGCAAATATCCTCAGCCTTTTTTTGCTTTTTTGTAAATTGATTTTTTTCTGGATGTTTTCAGACCCGTTCACCATGGTGTCCCAATACTTTTGTCCCGCAACCTTCCAAGTTGCATATCTCGGTGGGGAATTTAGATTAGAAGAAATGAATACGGATTTACCTTTACATTTTCTTTAAGGGTAATGCATTAAACTGAGTTTTAAATGAAATTAAAGTGTTCTTGGAGATTTGGGGGCATACTTAGGGTTTACACTATAAAAATAGACATTTTTAGACAACAACGTGGTTTTTCACTATACACGGGTGCTCTTGGAACGTAATCCCCACGAAAAGCGGCAGAATATTGTACACCTATATTTAAATAAATTCATGTAATAACCACCAAAACTAGGTGTTAGGCCATAGCTTGTCCACTGTGAGCTTCTTCTGTTCGACAGGTAGACTGTGGTGGACTGCGTATCAGAATCATGAGCACCCCCCCCCCCCCTTTTTGCAGGCGTGGAGTAATGAAGCGATGACTGAACTCGTCAAATCTGAGCAGCTCACAATTCTGGGCCTCGCCCAGCGCTGAAACCTACAGGTGAGTTTAATGGAGGTCAGATGTGCTGAAAACACTAATTCCTCCCAGTAAACCCAGCAGGAGGAGATTGCTTTGATTCTATAGGCTGCTGACAGACCCACTGTGAGGAAAACGCTTCATGAAATATCAAATAAAAGATCATCCTTTTTTTCAAATCTTTTTTGAAATCCTGCATTTACACATCCTGCATTCACCCACACACTGCTGCCCCACACACTCTGCTCCCCCACTGACTGCCCCCCCACACTGCTCCCCAACGCACTGCTTCCCACACAAACTGCTCCCCACACACTACTGATGGTAAATAATCAAATAATAATATTCCTCATGTTTCTTTCTCTCTCTTGCATTTTTTTCTAGCTTTTTATTTTTTCCACTTACAACATGCATGTGATTTTATTAATCAAAAACGGTCATAGTTCATTCTTCCAAATTAAAATTACACGGGCTGGTCTTAATTCTGCAGGTTTAACACTATGATATGTGTAGAGAAGCTCTGTTCCAGTTAGGCTGTCCTGCATTGTGCCTCATTGGGAGAGTCGTCCGAGCTGAAACACCCCTTAGAACTTCGCTTTGGTGGGGGTGGGGGCTGCTGTGGGGTGAACTGGTAGGTTTTTGCAAATCTGCTGTTTCTTGTGCACTCTGTTTATGCAGCTTAGTTTACGTATATAGAACATGTGGAGTGTGGCATTATTTTAAGTTACTTTAAACTCTCACACTGTTTACCTCTATTTCTACAGTTTTACATGAAATGGACATTTTATTATTCAATAACTGCTAAGAACGGATATTTGAGGTAAAGTGATAGTTTGAAGGGTAACCTGTTCCTCCTGGGCCTCGATTCTAATGTTAAACACAATTCAGCTTCAACCTAAACTGATCCGAACTGGCTAATAAAGCGTTCCCTAGCAGCGAATCACACAGTGAGAATGTTCTGACCTCACAGTTTTAGTTCAGGGGACTTTTAGAAACTATTCTAAAAGTGACTAAATGACTTACAAAATGAAACTAGGTTTCCCAAGTAATATACACATTATTTTAAAAGGTGCTACAAAACACAAAGTATTGAAAATGTGCTGAACCCTTGCTTAATCTACCCTGAAAACACACCAACCCCCTTAATCTGAATTAAGTGGCCATTCATTTGTGAAGCCGACCTTTTAATTTTACCCTCAAATTAGATTTAAGGCCTGAGTGTGAAACCCCTTCATCTTAAATTTAAGGCGTTAATTCAGGAGGCTCTATTATTTAAGGTGCAAATTTGAAAAAGGGGGGAAATTCAGTAGTTTTAACCATTAATTACCTTAATCTGTGCACCTTTTCTCTAATTTTCCTTCATTTCCTGAGTGAATTAAGGTCATTTAATGTCAACAACAGGTTCTCCAAAAGAAAATCCCACTTTTTAAGGGTGTAGGCTTCAGAGATCAGGAAACAGAACTTTGCATATAAAGAGGCATTGTTCTGTACATACCTGAGCTCAGCCAGAACAGTGAACTGGGTCCTCAGCAAACATCTGCTGAAGCCTCTGAACCCGCTGGAACTGGAGGAACCATGAGGGGGAACTGAAAGAGCCACTTCACGCCTGCAAACAGTCCTGCCCTCCACCATCAGCCAGCATCACCCAGAACAGACCTGCAAACTGCTCTCAGCCTTCAGTCTGAGTTCGGTAATCCCTTCACCACTGCTGAGAACTCACAGCTTCTCACCTCCACCCATCTTCACCAGGCGGGGGAGGACCCATCAGTGCCAAAAATTCCATGTATATTTTTCAATATAAGGTTGTTGTAATACTACTATTATTATATATTAGACTCACTGATGCGTCTCACATTCAGTGCATGAGCGTCGGCAACCCTGTCATCTACATGTACAACAAACAACATACTGATGTGCAAAAAGTTATACGTAGAACAAAAGACTGTCAGCCAAGTTTAGTTTTTCTAAAAATGACGTTTCTAACGAAACCCTTGAAGCTACATGAAAATAAACATTACCACCGAAATCAACACAGAGATTGTAGAAGAAATGCGACAGAATGGAATGGAACTCATTTTTGTTGCCTGGTTTATTAGAACCTCCTGAATGAACACCTTCAATTTAAGATTAAGGGGTTTCACACCCGTGCCTTGAATCTAATTTTAAGGTAAAATGAAGGGGTCAGTTCGAAGGGGGTTGGTGTGCTTTCAGGGGTAAATTAAGGCACATGTTAAGTACAATGTATTACAAACTGGTTCCAGAGCGCTTACTAAGCAAATGCGATCTCGGAGATGAAACTAAACTGTCATTTTACCAGAAGAAAACAGAAGAGTATCATTCAAACACGTTTTGTCAGGTTTCAGCACACAGGAGACATTAGAATCAGAATCAGAATATTTTATTGATCCCGGAGGAAATCGCTGTAATGACTGCAAAGGCACACAGTATAAAATATAAAGTCCAAATAAAATCTGAATAAAAAAAAAACTCAATAAAAGATAACCTCATTGTGAAAATGCTCTATGCTACATACATATATGCCACACTCTGTTTGAGTAACACAGGTCACCAATATCATAAACGCAAATGTAAATCTACTCTGACGCCGGGAAACTGTGATATACACCAGATCCTGACCAGTTTACAGTAGCTACTAGACAATAATCTCCTGTGATTATAACTCTCCTGGGATTAATATGAGCCTGTTGTAACCCAGCAGTGCAGCCAGGAGGAACCAGAACCACATACTGCACTATCATAGCTGCCGGTACCGGCTGGGCTTTTGAGTCCCTTCATCTCTGTTTTATCTGAAAATCAAACCTGAACCACCGCCGAAGTAAAACATTTTAAAACACCTGTGACACAAACACTCCCTGTTTTTTCTTTCCCTTTTTCATGGTCAGTGCTGCTCACCAGTCCAGCTTGGTCTGAGATGGGTCTCCTCACATGTGTATTGATTTCTTCCCTCACAATGCATAGTTAAGAGATGGTGCTTCTGATCCTGATTCTGTTAAGATGCAGAGCTGGTAGCTTCAGCACTTTCCCCGTTACACACTGGAGATCTGAGAGAGAGAGAGAGACAGAGACAGAGAGAGAGACACAGAGAGAGACACAGAGAAAGACACAGAGAGAGACACAGAGAGAGAGAGAGAAAGACAGAGAGAGAGAGAGAGAGACAGAGAGAGAGATGGAGAGACAGAGCGAGGCAGAGAGAGAGAGAGAGAGAGAGAGAGAGAGAGAGACAGACAGAGAGGGAGAAAGAGAGAGAGAGGGAAACAGAGAGATAGAGAGAGACAGAGACAGACAAAGAAACAAAGAGAGAGAGAGAGACAGACAGACAGAGAGGGAGAAAGAGAGAGAGAGAGGGAATCAGAGAGAGAGAGAGAGAGAGAGAGAGACAGAAAGAGAGAGAGGGAGAAAGAGAGAGAGAGAGAAACAGAGAGAGAGAGACAGACAGACACAGAGAGACAGAGAGAGAGAAAGAGAGAGAGAGAGAAACAGAGAGAGAGAGAGAGACGGAGAGAAACAGAAACAGAGAGAGAGAGAAACAGCGAGAGAGAGAGAGAGAGAGAAACAGAGAGAGCTGTTTGATTCACCCTCTGATGTTGAAGAAACTTTATTAGTGTTTTAAAGTTGGTTTGGAATACGATTAAAAAATCAGAGTGTTTTGGTTTATATGTGTTTTAAGTGCTGCAGCGGTTTTGTCTGTTATACCTGTAAGCACTGATTAATAATGCACTGACTATTACTGCACTGATTATTACTGCACTGATTATTACTGCACTGATTAATAATGCACTGATTATTACTGCACTGATTATTACTGCACTGATTATTACTGCACTGATTAATAATGCACTGATTAATAATGCACTGATTATTACTGCACTGAATAATGCACTGATTATTACTGCACTGATCAATACTGCACTGATTATTACTGCACTGATCAATACTGCACTGATTATTACTGCACTGATTAATACTGCACTGATTAATACTGCACTGACTATTACTGCACTGATTAATACTGCACTGATTATTACTGCACTGATTAATACTGCACTGATTAATACTGCACTGATTATTACTGCACTGATTAATACTGCACTGATTATTACTGCACTGAATAATACTGCACTGATTAATAATGCACTGATTATTACTGCACTGATTAATACTGCACTGATTATTACTGCACTGATTAATAATGCACTGATTAATAGTGCACTGATTATTACTGCACTGATTATTACTGCACTGATTAATACTGCACTGATTATTACTGCACTGAATATTACTGCACTGATTAATACTGCACTGATTATTACTGCACTGATTAATAATGCACTGATTATTACTGCACTTAATAATACTGCACTGATTATTACTGCACTGATTATTACTGCACTGAATAATACTGCACTGATTATTACTGCACTGATTAATAATGCACTGATTATTACTGCACTTAATAATACTGCACTGATTATTACTGCACTGATTATTACTGCACTGATTAATACTGCACTGATTATTAGTGCACTGATTAATACTGCACTGATTATTACTGCACTGATTAATACTGCACTGACTATTACTGCACTGACTATTACTGCACTGATTAATACTGCACTGACTATTACTGCACTGATTAATACTGCACTGATTAATACTGCACTGATTATTACTGCACTGATTAATACTGCACTGACTATTACTGCACTGATTAATACTGCACTGATTAATACTGCACTGACTATTACTACATTGATTAATACTGCACTGATTATTACTGCACTGAATAATACTGCACTTATTAATACTGCACTGATTAATACTGCACTGACTATTACTGCACTGATTAATACTGCACCGATTAATACTGCACTGATTATTACTGCACTGATTAATACTGCACTGACTATTACTACATTGATTAATACTGCACTGATTATTACTGCACTGATTAATAATGCACTGATTATTACTGCACTGATTATTACTGCACTGACTATTACTGCACTGATTAATACTGCACTGATTAATACTGAACTGATTATTACTGAACTGACTATTACTGCACTGACTATTACTGCACTGATTAATACTGCACTGATTATTACTGCACTGATTAATACTGCACTGACTATTACTGCACTGATTAATACTGCACTGATTAATACTGAACTGATTATTACTGAACTGACTATTACTGCACTGACTATTACTGTGCTGATTATTACTGCACGGATTAATACTGCACTGATTATTATTGCATTGATTAATTTTGCACTGATTAATTCTGCTCTGATTATTACTGCACTGATTATCACTGCATTTATTAATACTGCACTGATAATTACTGCATATGTGTAATAAAGCTGAAATGCATGTCAGTCTTTGACTGGACGGCTTCTTTTGTTTCCAATGAAAAAGAGCCTGTTTAAATACTGAGAGTTTAATACTGTGTTTAATACTGAATGTGTAAATACTGAGTGTTTAATACGGAGAGTTTAATACTGAAAATGAAAATACTGAGAGTTTAAATACTGAGTGTTTAATACTGAGAGTTTAAATACTAAGTGTTTAAATAACGAGTTTAAATACTGAGTATTTAAATAGTGAGTGTTTAAATACTGAGTGTTGAATGCTCAATAAAATCAGAATATCAGCAGATTTGGGGAGATGTTTAGAGTAAAGTCACAGTAAAACTCTGCTGTACTGACAGTATTGAGTATTCAGCAGTATAAAAGCGACGGGCTGTGTTAGAAATGGAAGTGTGCTTTAGTTGGGGCTCTCCTGTTTATTTCTGGACTTTGTGACGGTGGGGTGTGCGTTGGGACACCGGGGGCCCGGGCCGGGCCGAGTCCTGCCGGGTGCCGGAGGAGACCCTGCGCGCCTCATGAGAACATTCCAGTTCACTAAAGTCAGTTTGGAATTTGAATAGCACAGAAGAACCGCCTCGCTCTGATTGGCCGTATGAGGCGCGGCGGGGCGGGACTCGCCTGCCACTCACAGGCGCCTCTCCCGGCGGATTGGGCGGTGGGGCGCGGGGCGTGGGGTGGCGGGGCCGTATAAAGGCCGGGGGACGGGCTTCCGAGGGTAAATGCTCGCTGGCGCCTCTCGTACGCATTGAAGCGGCGCGCGCGCGGGTCAATGTTTCTCCACGGAGCGCGGCACACACACCTTCCCCCCGGCACACACTCCGAGCCGAGCGCGCGTCCCTGGGACTGAGGAGGCGGAGGAGGAGGAGGCGGCGGAGGAAGAGCAGCCAGCCCCCCGAGAACATGCTCGGCGCGGCGGAGTGCGCGGTGGACGCGCAGAGCCTGATCTCCATCTCCCTGCGCAAGATCCACAACTCGCGCACGCAGCGCGGCGGCATTAAGCTGCACAAGAACCTGCTCGTGTCGTACGTGCTGCGGAACGCGCGCCAGGTCTACATGAACGAGAAGTATGCGGAGATCTACCGCATGCAGCAGTACGAGGAGGTGATGACCGTGTGCAACGAGATCCAGGAGCTCGACCCGCTGGACGCGGCGGCCGCCGGCGACGACTGCGAGGAGGCGGGAGTCCCGGAGCAGCCGTGCCTCGCGCCGCCGGGCCTGTGCGCGCCCGAAGACGCGTGCAAGCCGGCCGACCCGCTCTTCTACCGGAGCTGCTGCGCGGAGCCCTACCCGCCGCCGGCGCCCGCGCCCTGCGACTTCCCCGCGGCGCACTGCAACCGGACCACCGTGCTGGACCTGGACACGCACGTCGTCACCACGGTGGAGGCGGGCTGCTGGCACCAGGACTGCTGCTCGCCGCTCCCGCCGTGCGGCGCCCCGGCCAAGAAGCGCAAAGTGGCGGACTACAGCCCGTGCGGGTACTACCCGGCCGAGCTCGAGGACAGCCCGGAGCCCGCGCCCTGCAAGAGAGCCAAGCTGGAGGACTGCTGCTCGGACTGCCTGGACACGGCCAACATCTCCAACCTGATCTCCATCTTCGGCTCGGGCTTCTCGGGGCTCGTGAGCCGGCAGGCTGAGCTGGAGCACGCGCTCAACGGACAGTTCTGCAGCAAACAGGCGCTGGCGAGCCTGGGCGCGTGGACCCGAGCCATCGTGGCTTTTTGACCTCGCGCGTGTTGAAGAGAGAGAGAGAGAGAGAAGCACGAGCCCGGACTCTCTCACACATACACACTCACACACACGAAAACGCTTTATGAAATTGTACAAAAGTCTAAGACACAAATCGACTTTATTTTTGCAGCCAGATGTTATTTAAGCGCGTTTCTGTTCGGTTGGCTCGGGTCGGGTCGGTTGTAGGGGAGGGAGAAGGCGTGGAGCCCCCGCTCGGGACAGCAGACAGGAGGGTTCACTCGGTTCCAACACTTTACTGGAATAATCTGACAGAGTTGAGCTGCCTTAAAGCCCCCCGGCCCGGGATTGCGTGGAGGGTCTGGATTATTCCTCTCCGGGGTGTTTTTTTCCTTCCTGTCGGTTTTTGTTTGTTCTGTTTTTGTTTGTCTCACAGGGAACTTTCACTCAGATATTTTGTAAAAAGAAAAAAACAAAACAAAAAAAGTAGCAGAAAAAGATCGTTACGCACGAAATGTCTGAAAGAGTCCCAGTGCGATCAGCCTCGCTGCCCGTTCTGAGGTCAGTAAAGGGGTGTGTGATACTTTTTTTTGTTTGTTTCAGTTGTTTTCTAGAAAAGCTCCTTACCTGAGCGCTCCCTGGGCACGTGCACGGTTCTGGATACACCTGTAACAGTGAGGGCAATCGTGTAGGTTAATGAAGGTGCAATATCTGCCCCCCCACCCCTCCGGTCCGGTCTGTTGTCCCGGTTCTGTGGCCTGGTGCGATCTGCCGCCTGCACTGACAGCTCCAGGTTCCTCCCAGCGTGTTTGTAGTCCACCCTGCCAGTCACCTCATCACATTAAACATGGGGGCCCCATTAATTAACACTACAACTCCCAGAATGCACGTCGGAAAGGAATCGGCCGGCTGTTTGGGTTTTTTGTTGTTTGTTACGGTCTCCAGATGTTCGGCAGTTCCCTCCCTGTTCCTCTCGAAAAAAGCCTTCACGAGTAATTCATGATGCCAGCATTTGCTTGGTTTTGTGGGTTTGATTTTATTTTCTACAATGTTAGACCTTTTGTTCTAAAAAGGCAATCTCATAAGTTAGCCATAAGTCCTCACATTATATAAGCACTATGTGTACTGAATTAAAGACGTTTTCAGACGTACTCTCCATATTTTGTTGGTATTCTTGTATTTTTGTGCATATTAAATTGTATATCACCGGGTAAAACTGTTTTAGAAAGTATTTGTTTAAAATTTATAACCTTAATAAAAAATGAAATGCACTTCTGGTGACTCGTGTTTTCCCTTCTGGCTCCGAACAGTGAGCTGAGAGAGATTCAAGACACTTCACTGCAAACCCACGACACATCACACACACACACACACACACACACACACACACACACACTACTGCACTACCAGAGAACTTTACATCCAGGGACCCAGGCCTGGAACAGCTGCACAGCTCACACACACTTCACTCACACACACACAGAAAAGAATCAACCGATGCTGTAGCTGGAACAGAATAAAACAAAAATAAAGAAGCTGTAAGAAGGCCAGAGTGCAGGAGACAGTCTTGCACTTCTGAGCACCACACACTCCTCCATCTCCACCAGCCTTCTTGGTGAGGTTTAAGCTTTAGATATCTGGAACTGGAAAAGAGCCCAAAAGTGTTCAGTGATATGCAGATGCAGTTTGAAGCCTCTGCAGCAACACGCAAAGCAGATCCTCCAGAACTCTCTGTTTGCAGGGTCTGCTGCATTAGAGCGCGCTGGACTGCAGGCTGCACTCCAGAACCGGGAGATTTCTGTGTGTGTGTGTGTGTTATCTCTGCTGTGTGCCACATGGTGGTGTTCTTCAAAATCGATGAATGGAGGTATTAGAGCGGCACCTCGGGCTGACCTCGGATCCGTTTGCTCTCCCATAACCACCCCTCCCTCCCCTCCCTCCCTCCCTCCTCCCTCCCTCCTCCTCCGTCTCCAGCTGGAACCTCTCCTCTCTCCATCTGACCTGCTGCAGCGAGGAGCTCTGACACATTAAAAACAAAAAAAAATCAATCTTTGTTTTGTTTCGCAGGTAAATTTGATGAGATTTTGCAGAAACACATGAGTCTGAACCGAGCAGGAAGTCGCTCCTTACGGATCGGTGCGTGTTTTATTTTCTGAGACCGAGGCAGAATGTGATCGATATATTTTGGGAAAGAAGATGGTAATGACGTAATCACGTTTAAGGAGAAATGTTGCCCACTGACGTGCGCGCGCACGGGTACACATGCGCGCGCTGCGGACTTTATTGGAAAAGGCGCCGCGTGATTATTCTGGGTTTGTGTTTTTATTCTACTGGAGATGTTTACTGGTCTTATCGGTTATACCGGTCTTTACTCCCAGCCGCGTGTGGCGAGCTCCCCCCTGTGGCTGCAGCCGGAACTGCTCCTGACACCTGGAGCGCGTCGTGCGTAAAAGACCCTGGCGCCCTCAAACCAGCCAGGTAGAATTTCCTCCCACCCCCTCAAACATGAGGGGTCTTGAGTGAATTTTAATCTCAGGGAGTTTCACCACAGAGGCATTTTCTCATCAGGGGTGCGACTGTGCATTTCTCCAGAGCAGGGCGAGGAGAAAAAGGGGCTGAAACCACTGAATTGATGCTTTTTCCTTTATCCAGATCAGTCGAAAAGAGCCGAGATGAAGGGATCCGCTTTCTTAATAAAACATGGCTCAGGTAAAATTGTACACTAATAAAATAAAATACTGATCTGTCAATGGCGTAAATGAAACCACCACTGTGATTTCTGTTGGTGTTCTGAAAAGGAGAGTGCTTTTAAAGCGGTCGGAGAGGAATGCAGTAAAATCAGACACTTCCAGCAGAGCTCTGAACCAGAGAAGATCTCTCCGTTTCTTCATGGTTTTCCCTTAATGCGCCTGTTGACGCTCAGAAGTCCTCACGAATGGAATGGTTGGCGGCTCGTGGTCGTCTTACTGAACCCCTTAATAAAATAAAATATAAAAAAAAAAAGCCAAAAACGGGGCCTCTGTCTCTCTCTGTCTCTATGTAAATATATATATAATGTATATCTTACTGTATTAGAAGTTCATATATGTAGACCAGTCAAAAAACCATTTGAATGATTAAATGTTTCTTCTCTATGATTGTTCAGCCATGTGAGGAGAGTTTTAAGACAGTGTGAGAACCAGAGGAGAGTTTCAGGACAGTGAGAGAACCAGAGGAGGGTTTCAGGACAGTGTGAGAACCAGAGGAGAGTTTCAGGACAGTGTGAGGAACCAGATGAGAGCTTCAGGAGAACAAGAGAACCAGAGGAGAGTTTTAAGACAGTGAGAGAACCAGAGGAGTTTCAGGACAGCGTAAGGAACCAGAGGAGAGTTTCAGGACAGCGTAAGGAACCAGAGGAGAGATTCAGGACAGCATAAGGAACCAGAGGAGAGTTTCAGGACAGTGAGAGAACCAGAGGAGAGTTTCAGGACAGTGTGAGAATCAGAGGAGAGTTCTAAAAACTTTGTGTAGTGCAGGAAGATGCATTCGGAGAGGAGACACTCTCTGAACTGATGGGTGTAAAGCATAAAAAGGATCAAGGGATCTTTTTGCTAAAAAGGAATAGTTAAGAAATATTTAAGAAAGGAAGTGGTTCTTCACATTAACAAGACAAACCAAGGGTTTGTGAACTTTGTGGTCTGATGATGCAGTTGTGATCTCACCCTTCATTAGGCCAGTCACTGGGCCTCAAGTCCATCTTCTTTTTCTTACATTGTTCAGTAAAACGTAGTAACCAAGGCATTGCATTAAACTAGACCCAATGTACAGCATGTTTGATCACATTATGGTGTTAATTTCATTACCATTTCGATAGAAACCCCTTAAAGTTCCATGCCACTGATTTTTTTTTCTTTCAAATTCAGCTAAATCCCCCACCAGGACATTCAGAACAGTGACGACAGGAATTAAGACGTCCAAAGCATTTCATTCTTCTAAAAGCTTCTTCACATGCAGCTGCCAAATGAAACAGGACATCGGTTTTTAGTTGTTGTGAGAGATGACTTTGGCCCAAGTGTGTTTTTTTTATGATGGTGAAACATAGTGGCCAAATCAGAAACACAACATAACTCTCGGAAGACTCATGAATGTTCTTCGGGACAGAGAATACAAAGGCTGTGTGTTACACATATCATGACCCGGGTTCTAACCACAGTGTCACTATGGACTGTATAACCAACATGGAATACGACAGACACAGAGACACACTGGGGGACACAGGGAGACACTAAGAGACATTGAGGTACACTGAAAGACACTGGGAGACACTGAGGGACATGGAAAGTCACTGGGAGACACTGAGGGACATGGAAAGTCACTGGGAGACATTGAGGGGCACAGACACTGAGGGACACTGAAAGACTGGGGGACACAGAGACACTGGGAAACACTGAAAGACACTGAGGTACATTGAAGAACACTGATATTGAGAAACACTGAAAGACACTACTGGAAACTCACACACTGAGGGACACTAAGAGACATGGAGGGACACGGAATGACACTGGGGGACATCGAGAGACACTGGGGGACACAGAGGGGTTAAAACCCTAGAAATAGTACCTGATACAGTATCAGTACTACACACTAGAGGGTGACACGGGAGTGAATTTTCAAACCTCTCCCATCCCACTCCCACAAAAAAAATCTCGTCCCGTCCCAATACCAGAAGAATGACTGCCATTCCCTCCCACTCCCGTGTTGTTGTTGTTTTTTTGGGCTAAAATCTGTTATGTTAAAAAAAAATTCCTGGTCCCGCACACTTAAATTTCCCGGTCCCGCCCACTCCCGCTTACATTTTTTTCCAGTCCCGTCCCAATCACGTTTTTAAAAGTGATTTTGTTTCCCGTCCCGCGGGATTCCCGAAAAAATGTCAGCCTCTACTACACACAACACCGTCACCTTTTGAAAGAACAGTCCACCTAAATAATAAGTGTCCTGACAAAGAGACCCGTATGGCAGGCAGACGTCATAAAATTGACGCATCATGAAATCTAGACGCCATCCAGGGCCGTATGTAAACGCTGTATTTGACGATTGGAATGGAAGACAACGGCAACAAGGAGGGATTCTCTTACATCAGGACTTTTTCTATAGGGCAGGGATTTCATGGCCTAAGCAGCGGCACAAACTCAGGAATGAAGCATCACAGACTCGTCAGACTAAAAGAGTCGACAGGTTATTAATGCCATACAGTGAAAGTAACAACTGAGCATAAAATACATACATTCACAGCAAAAACAGGCTCCAGCGAGTGATGAACAAGTTAATAAAGTGTACAAATGACAGAATTGTCCTTCTGAGAGAGACAGCCACGCCGTTTATCCATTTCTTAAAGATCATTCCACATTTTAAATGGAGAAAATCCACTAAGTGCCTTTCTCTTACCAAAACCAGGCCCACACCTATTCATTGAAGCAAGCCCTACTCTTTATATGTACATTTACATGAATAAATAAGAACACTGGAGACCACAGGAGTCTTTTTGCACCATGGACTACACTCTAGAACCTCCAGATCTAGAACAGAACACAGTGACGTTTTGGGGATATGAGGGGGGGCGGGTTTGTTGTGTTTTTTTGGGGTGGGGGCACGATGTTTGGGCTCCAACAAGTTAAGCTAAACAAATTCCATCATCTAAGGGGGCGGCAGCCGCACTGGCCTGATGTTGGAAGTAGGATTTGGACTGTAGGCACATCTATTAGTCTGAGCTGTGGGTAAATACTGGGGCTCGATTGTGGCGAAGGGGGTTGAGGTGGTTTGCTCTGGGGTCGGGTTTCGGTTGTGCTCGCACGTCCCACCGCCATTCATGGTTTCACCGGCTGGATGGAGAGTAGGCTGCCAAACTTGAAGTGCTGGATGACCGGGAACTTCTCTAGACACTAAAGAAGACAGAAAAACAAAAAAAAAACTGTCACTCCATTGCGTACCTGTATGGACATACATATATACACAGAGCCCCTGCCTATAGTGGAAAAAAAAGTCTACAAATATCTATTTTTATTGTGTAAACCCTAAACATGCCCCCAAATCTGCTCCCAAAACAGTTTAATTGCATTTTAACCTCAACTTAATACATCACCCTTAAAGAAAATGGGACAGTAAACTGTATCTGTACTGTACAGTTTACACTGAACTGCTGTCTCCCGCAGTGCTAGAATGTAAACAGGGATGTTACCCCTGTATAGGCTGGAATTAATGCAGCACCTTTTCTTTGGTATAAGCAGGTAAATACAGTAATAAATTCATTTAATTTACAAAAAAAAAGAAAAAAAAAAGGGCTTTAAGAAAAAACTAAACGAAAACCAAGAGAAACACTCAAGACGCTCCACGGGGGACATTCTGGACTGCAGCTGTGTCAAAGGGCAGCAACCAATCAGCAGCAAGGAGAAATAAATAACGCTCTTGGATTGGCTACTTTCAAACCTCCCGCCTCTGAGTACAGCAGTGTTTCACTGTCCCAAGACTCTCCACAGGACCAAAATATTTTATTTATATTTTATAGGGAATTGTAGCTGAATTTATGTTCATATTTGCTTTACAAAATTAGTCAATTATATTTTTCTTAATAATTTAGCACTAAAATGCATGAAACATTATATATTGGCATGAAAAAAGCTGTTTGACAAAGCGAATTTCCCACTGTGGAGCTAATAAAGGTTTATCTCATCTTTTAAAACAGTCTTTACATTTTATGTGAATCATTTTTCACTCAAAGCTGAAGGATAGTGAGGAATTCTGTACAGATACTGATCTACTGATCCAAACCAGGATCACGTTAGTAAGTGGAAGAGATGATGTTCATTCAAAACAAAAATGGACTTGTGAAGTTGAAATTGAAGCCGCTTGTAATGTGTATGTGTTTACTGTAAATCTGCTAGAGGAGGGACGACATTCAGTACAACCCGACTCAGGCCTCGCGCGCACACATCCTGTTCACAGGGCTCTGACTGTAACTGGTGAATAAAGTGCATGGAATGTGTTTCCTGTTAGTGAGGAATTAAGTGTTGCTCCTCAAGTGGATGGTTACACGTTTACACTTATCTGTATATTTCAAAAAGAAGGAAATCACAAGGTCCATCACTGAGCACGCGATGTGCTAAAAATAATGTTATCTAGAACCATGTAAATGTCTTGAGCAGCCTTGAGCAGCCTCTACTGCTCTTACTCTCCATCACAGATCTCTTGGATAGAAAGAACACAAGGTTGATTTAATTTAATCAAGGACTTGATTACTGTGAATACTCCACCATACTCCAGACAAAAACATCTGGATTTGTTGTTTAGCTACATGTCCTACAATGTCAGCAACAAGCAGTATTCATTTTTTAAAAACAGATTCTAAATATAATCCAAAATTCACACAGTTCAGATGTTTACATCGCAATGTGTCCAGGGTCTCCGCACGCACGCACGCACACACAGCATTAATCTAGCTGTATTTTCATCAGGAGACTGATAAGTGATTCTGGTTTATCAGGAAATATAATATCCACTGCTGATTTATTGGACACATTCATTATTCATATATTCATATATTATTCATTACTAATGATTTAATAATATATTTAGGCAATATACACCACAACATACGTTTTACTGCAGGAATAGTCAGTCAGCATCAAGACACACAGCTACAGCAGCTGAAGAGAGAATGTGTGAGTGTGTGTGCGTGAGGCTGTGTGTGTGTGTGTGTGTGTGTGCGTGAGGCTGTGTGTGTGTGTGTGTGTGAGAGAGAGTGTGTGTGCGTGTGGGAGTGTGTGCGTGTGTGTGCATGAGGCTCTGTGCGAGTGTGTGTGCATGAGGCTGTGTGCGCATGAGGGTGTGTGTGCGCGTGCATGAGGCTGTGTGTGTGCGCGTGCGCGCACATGAGGCTGTGTGTGTGTGTGTGTGTGTGTGTGTGTGTGTGTGTGTGTGTGTGTCTGTGTCTGTGTGAGTGT
>JBBJLR010000087.1:10368917-10379612 GCA_037577145.1 Brachypetersius gabonensis
TAACATTCTGGAGTTTATGCAAATTGCTATTATAAAAACTTCAGCAGCAACTTTTCCAATTTCCCATATTTATGTAAAACTTTTGGCCACAACTGTAGTTAAACTGGGCTGTGGAAATGTACCGTCATACACTCTGTGGCTGAACTGCCAGGTAGTTTCTATGGAGGGAGAATGTAGATTAACAATTACAAAGACTGGTGTCAGTTACTTGGCATATCTACGAAATGAAATTAATAAACTTGTTTAAGCCTTTTATAATACAAACAGTTTGACAATACAATAGCCTCCGTCCCCCTATGTTCAGAGATCCTGCAGAAACACTACATGGACACCAAAAGTGTTGGTACACCTGGCCATTACACCAACAGGGACTGTAATGACACTGGATTCAAATACATTGACATTAATAAAGAGTTGGTCCCTTCACAGCCATAGCAGCTTACACTCTTCTTGTCAGACTTTTTTTGTGGGAATTTGTGCCCATTCACTCTGTAGGGCATTCATGAGGTCAGACACTGATGTTGGATGAGAAGGTCTGGATCACAATCTCTGTTCCAGTTCATCCCAAAGGTGCTGTATGGGGTTGAGGTCAGGATTCTGTAGGGCCAGTCAAGATCTTCCACACTCCAGTATTTATGGAGCTCGCTTTGTGCACTGTGCAAATTGTATTGGTCTGCTGAAGTATTAAAATTGAACTTCACTGGTTTGTGGGAGAACCTTTTCTGTTCCAGCATGACCATGTCCCAGTGCACAAAGCGAGCTCCATAAAGACGTGGCTGGAGGACTTCGGTGTGGAAGAACTATAGGGGCCACCTAAATTCAATAATAAGGCAGTGTCCCAATACTTTTGTCCATGTAGTGTAAGTTACACAGGTAGCTAACTGGAACACTGTTTACTACATCCTCTACCAAAGGGCACAGAAAGGAGATACGTTCAGAGTTTTTAAATGATATTAATGGTATTTAAAGAGTACCTGTCACCGGCTGAGCTGGTCAGGTTGTTGGTCTGAGGAGTTAATTCCAGTAAAAACAGAGATTTCTGTCCTGACAGTCACACTGTTTTGACTGGCGTCCGGTCTCCTGTTAGCAGGGCGAGTCTCGCGAGATCCACTACAGAGAATTGGTGTTAGATAGTCTCGCGATATTCTGGGGAATCACTTGGGCGTGATCTATTTTCCAAACAACAAACCTGTTTAAATAACGATAAAGCTCCTCAGATCATTTACAGCTGTTTGTTTTAGGACGAATCTTAAACTGTTGCCGTATCCTCTACGAAGGGCACTGTAAAGAAAGTGTTTTTATAATCATGTGATGGAAATGTCCAGTCTGGACCTCGGTCTGATCTTCCGGACAGGGGTTGCCCTGTTATTTTGTGTAGACTTCTTTAACACATTGCATAGACACCATACACACAAACACACCCTTCCTCCAACCTTTTGGCATGCCAGCAGTTTATTGCACGTTTGTAATTATTTAAAATTCATAAAAATTCTTACCTTTTAAAATATATTTCAATTTACTTAGACTGATAATGTCCTATTTGTTTGATATTGTCCTGTTAGGTTGTTTGACTGACATTGTCCTGTTACACTGATATTGTCCTGTTTTGATTGATATTGTCCTGTTAGATCGTGTGACTGATATTGTCCTGTTAGACCGATAATGTCCTGTCAGTTCTGTGTAGGTTGAACTAAGCAGGGCTCTAGAGCTCCATGGTGTACTGGGCGGGGTCTGAGAAACACCTCCTGCGATGTGATCTCGCGGCGTGTGATAGTCTCGCGGTATTCTGGGGTGAATAAAAGTCCCCTCATTCGGCGACTGGCTCTCTTTCTCTCTCTCTAGGCGGTGAAGGTGCAACAGTTATCGGTCGGCCCGATCCGGGTTCATCCGACACCCTCACCAGCTTTAACCCAGCTCTAATCCAGCTAAGCTTCATCCTGAACCATGCCTCCCAAATTCGACCCCAACGAGATTAAAATCGGTATGTTTTATTCACTGAAGCGCTCGGATGACGGTCCCAGCCTGGCAGCTCGGGCCCCAGTCCCGGCCAGGCCTCCTCGG
This sequence comes from Brachypetersius gabonensis, assembly GCA_037577145.1. NCBI lineage: Eukaryota > Metazoa > Chordata > Actinopteri > Characiformes > Alestidae > Brachypetersius > Brachypetersius gabonensis. The sequence goes on from JBBJLR010000087.1 coordinate 10,370,979, forward strand.
GTTGTGGGGAGGGGGAGAGTCCATCAGATTAAATAATTGGATTAGTTGTAGTTCTGAATTCTGAGAAGAACTGTAAGGTTGATTAGAATCTCGGAGTTTTGGGTAAAGGCCGAGAGAGCGTGGGCTAGCCGAGTAGCTGTTAGCCTTCTAGCCTAGTCGAATATTTCGCATCATATCCGAGCTATTAGGTCAAACTATAACTGAAATTTGCACTTTTCTGACCGCACCGGTAAACCGGACAGACCCTGGTGCCGTTAAAGGTTCTTTCTGGAGATTTTAACTGCAAAATATTAGATCTGCGCAACACGTGGTGAACACTTTTGTCTTCATACAGATCCAGATTATTCTGTCTGTCGTTTTAAAGACCTGGATATATATTCCGGTATGTGTGTAAAACAAGATACTCACCTTTAAGTCCCACTGTGGGAGATTTTCTATTATGGCAGAAAGTGGCCAAAACAAGAGTATAAGCTACACTATGTAAGAAGGTAAGAGCAGCGTATTATTAAATAAAAACTACAGTATATATAAATATATAGGCCTTGTGTTCATACATATAACTACTATGTACATGCTCATTTCCAACGTGAACGTATATGCAAATTCTTTTAAAGGTTTATATTTCTGGGGACAGTGGAACAGTGAGGATGCAGAAAGTAGAGCTGGAGGAGTTAAAATACTCCCAACAGTCCAGGGTGTGGAAGGTGAAGGAGAGTGCAGGCAGGGAGGGGAATAGACTGTAGGGTGGAGGAGTGCAGGAGTTATCTGTGACAGGCAGGTGCCAGCAGGAGTGGGGAAGTTGGGACGGGTGTAAGCTCTGGTCCTGGATAGTCTGTGTCCAGCACAGTTTGAGGGTTCTCCTCAAACACATTCACTAAACCTGACGGTTAACTGGGAGGTGGACCAGGGAAATCACCAGAACCTGCTGCACCGCGGAGCTCCACAACTCTGCTGTAGAAGACTGAAGTGAGACCAGCTGTTTCTGGTTTGACGGTTTGGAGACAGGAAGCAGAGTAGGAGATGCAGAGCTTAAAAAAAGTTCAGATTTGCTCTGGGACAGGTGAGAATGGACAGAATTAGGAGTGAGTTTATTATAGGGACAACTGGAGGAAGAGTCAGAGGTGAGGATTTTGGGAGAAGAGGAAGGTGTAGAAGGAGATTTATGGATGTGATGAGGGAGGACTTGCAGGCAGTTGGTGTGAAGATCCAGAAGGAAGTGGAGACAGTTGGTCCTCTGTTGGTGCTCCCAATCAGGAGCAGCAGAGATTATTTGGGGGTGGCGGGGGTGACCAGGTTTTATTTGCCAGAGTTGGAATCTTCTGTTCAATATTAAGCGAGTTTCCGTCACACTTCAAACATCCGCATTTTGGTCGTGGGATGAACGATACTCTGTCGTTTGATTAGCAGCCTCCCGCCACTATGCGGGTCTGACTGAGTGACTCTGTATAATCCAGTGGAGGCTGAAATCAGATCCAGCTCTAGGAAGCAGGGCTGCCCCGTCTGTTGGGTAACTCTGTGCCGAAAGGCCTGGAACAAACTCCAGAGGTGGAGTCTAGCTTTACATCAGCCAGTGTCCTGCAGTAACATCCATGTTCCTGTTCTACTTTTCAGTGTACATGAGGTGCACGGGAGGGGAAGTCGGTGCCACTTCCTCACTGGCCCCCAAAATCGGACCTCTGGGCCTGGTAGGTTCAGTCTACTTCTGAAAACATCACATAATCCAGCTGTGTGTAGCAGGAATGCATGTCTAATGGGTCACTACCAGAATAGTTTGCTCTTCATCTTCAGGGATTTTTCATTAGTCTTAGTCATTAGTGTAAGTTTGAGCTTCATCAGACTTTTATGACCGTAATGAAGGTCTAATGTTTGCTCAGCAGCCACCCGCCACTATGCAAGTCTGACTGAGTGACTCTGTATAATCCAGTGGTGGCTAAAATCAAACCCAGCTCTAGGAAGCAGGGCTGCCCGGTCTGATGGGTAACTCTGTGCCGAAAGGCCTGGAACAAATCCGCCTCGTGGGTTCTCACGTTCAGACGTTTGATTGTCTAGCCCAGTGGTTCCCAACCCTCTTTCCTTGAAGCCCCCCTTGCCTGTGTCCAAGACAAGCTAGGCCCCCCCAGCCCCAATTCCTATCCCCATAGACACAGAAATAATTAAGTGATTAATTACACATTTTTTTACAAATTACAATTTAGTCCACATTGACTTAGTGTTTTCGGAAGTTCCTATTACTTACTGTTTTGTTTTTTTTTTAGTCCCCCAAGAAAGTGGGTGATGACATTGCCAAGGCGACCGGTGACTGGAAGGGCCTGAGGATCACGGTCAAGCTGACCATCCAGAACAGACAGGCGGCGGTAAGACTCCTCTCCAGCTGAGTCTGAGATTTGACTGGAATTTTCCAGAACGAAGCCTCACTATCGCACAGATTTTGATTCTATTACGCAGGTCAACAAGTTTTTGTAATCAGAAATCACAACACACTCTTCTAAACCAGTTTTTCATGCTGATTTCGGATTTGCTCTGGGATTTTTTTTTTTCAGTCACATCAACTTTTTTAATTATAATTAATAGACTTGCATGTGTTTTTTATTAAAGTGCAGCACCAATCAAGAACTGTTTCAATATATTCAGTGTGAAGTCAGACAGGCCACACTGTGGCATAGATAGTCAGTCAGTCAGCTACCACTGTTTCTTCAAAAACACTCAGCATATGATTATTATATGATCATTATACCAACTATCATGCAGAATAGAACTAGCTTCATCACAAGCTAGCTTTCCACACTGTACCTGCAGGAAAAACTACACAGATCTGAGATCAGCATGAAAAACAATAAAGAACACACAAACTGATCACTAATGATTTTGACCTGTGTAATGTGAAGTAGTTTCAGCCAGTTACAGAAGACTTTTTGAGCCACAGTTGTTGCTGTAAAATTGTAAACGATGCATTTTTTTTTTTTTTTTTACACAGATCGAGGTGGTACCCTCTGCCTCTGCCCTCATCATCAAAGCACTGAAGGAACCTCCCCGTGACAGGAAGAAGGTCAAGAACAGTAAGTCATATCTGGATCTCTGTCCTGAGCTGCCGCCTCCCGCCACTATGCTAGTCTGTATGAGTGACTCGGTATGATCCAGTGGAGGCGGAGATCAGATTCAGCTTTAGGAAACAGGGCTGCCCAGTCCGATGGGTAACTCTGTGCCGAAAAGCCTGGAACAAACTGAGTTTCATTATAAACTTATTTCTATCTAGTCAGAGCTTTGGTCTGGAATGTGTTTATGCAGACTGATTTAGATTTGTAAATGTAATTGAATGTATTGCCATTTTACATTATTTTTAATAAGTGAAATCTATAGAATACAGATGAAACACTTGCACTTTTCTTTCCACAGTTAAGCACACAGGCAGCGTTCCCTTTGATGAGATTGTCAACATTGCCCGCGTCATGAGGCCACGCTCCATCGCCAGAGAGCTCTCAGGTTTGTGGGGGTAACTGTTACAGCCTCTCCTGATGAGTGCGAGTCTGGGGGGGACAGACTGGGGTTAGTGTTCCGCCGCAGTCGAGGTTGAGTTCACAGCTTCAGTCGTATGTAGATTTCTTAGAACCGAGCTAATTGTTGACTGAAACCCCCACAAATTTGCAGAAACTGCAGCTATCATTTTTTTTATACCTTTTTTGTGGCAAAATAGTTTTTCATGCATTTTAGTGCTAAATATTTACTAATGTAACAAATGTAAACTGTACAGTGCTAAAACATTTAGTAATGATTTATATGGAAACGTAGCTTTTATGTAGTTGTGAAAGAAACACTACTCAGTAGCCAATCCAAGAGCATTGTTTTATTTCTCTTTGCTGTTTATTAGCTGTGTGCTGGTGAGGCATCTCTGGCAGCTGCAGTCCAGAACAAACTTTTTACTGTTACTTGCAGTTTAAATTGATTCAGGGTGAAGTTTCAGTAGGATTTAATTCACGGTTTGTAACCTTTCCTTAGGAACCATTAAGGAGATCCTGGGCACCGCTCAGTCTGTGGGCTGCACCATCGATGGGCATCTGCCCCACGACGTCATCGACGACATCAACAGTGGCAAACTGGAGTGTCCCTCTGTGAGTTTAGGACTCATGCTGCTCTGGGAATTGTGCTTTTCTTAAACCAATCTCAGAACTAACCTTTTCTTTCTGTTGCAGGAATAAAAGGCTGATGAAGATGAAAAATAAAAAATATAAAAATCTGATGGTGGTTGGTCTCTTCATTGGATATTATGTATTTGAAGATGATTTCCAAGGCAGTGTGACAGCCAGGTACAGGGCTCTTGCTGAGACCCTTCTAAAGGAGTGGACCTGTAAGTCCTTCTAGAGGAAATGTGATTTAGCCAAAAATAGAGAAGTGTACAGGATGGAAATCGCTTTACTTCATGAAGCACCTTTTTCCAAAAAAAAACTTTAATGTGAAAAGCTTAAGCCATTCTACAAAAAGTACAAATGTGTACAAAAACACAGATCAAGGATGAAAACCAGATCCTTAATTGACATTTACATCACCAACCCATACCTACCTACATTTGATCAACGTTACAGAAGGTAAAAACTACCAGAACAGCCCTGTGCAACAATGTGCATTTTCAACATTCCCTGAATCTTTGGAGGTGCTGCCGGCTTTAGTGACAGTAAGAATGTGAAAAAACACATTGTCAAAGGAGTGGTTTAACCAAAATATTTGAACATCGACACTTCAGGTACCACACAGTGAAAACATACTGTTAGGACATAAATTAGCTTGAATCCCTGCAACATAGATTCCACTCATTAGAAACTGTTACAGAAGTTCTACAACGGATCAAACTCAACACGTTAGATCAGGGCCAGGTTACAGCAAACTTGCTATAGTTCAGGTCATGGTTTTCATTGAGGTTGTACAAAATTTTCCATAATCAGTGTTCCATAAACAAGCTGGAAGAAAATGTCCCCGTTCCACCTCAGTTTTCCACGTCGTCCTCCTCGACTTCGTTCTCTCCATCTTCCTCCTCCATGTGCTCTTCTTCATCCTCCTCTTCCTCCCGAGTCTTGTCGTTGTCCTCGCTGCTCTTCTTCTCCTTGTCCTTCCTCTTCTGTTCGGATGCCTCTTTTTTGCCTTTCTGTCCTTTCTTATAGGCTGTTGAGTGAAAGCAGTTTTCACGTTAGAGCTCAGAAAATCCATGGAATCAAGTAAAATGACTTAAGAACTAAAACTGCAGACATGATGGTAAGGTGCAGGAACTTGGTGGTTATAACACTTGTTTGTGAACCTGACGACCACAAGGTTGCAGGTTTAAACCCCCCATTAAGTCTTTGACTGCAAGACCGTCCCTGTGACTGATACTACAAATTCATCATAGACATTTTATGCAGCCCAGTTTACAGTTGACTGTAGTCTCATTTCCAAGCTCCCCTTTACACCATCATCAATCAGGTATAATCTGGTTGGTGGGTCGTTCTCAAAACTACAGTGACACGGACATGGTAGTACAGCACTATTGTGTTTGATGCACAGAGTGGATCCTCCTGGGCTTCGAATAGTACAACAACAAACACATCCAGCCTGTGGCCCAACACTGACCACTAACGAAGGGACAATAACTGCAGGATCATTATTAGTTATTGCAAGGTGGCCCAGCAGGTTACAGAGACAGTTTAATGTGTGGACACTGTCCAGCCGACACACAGAGCTACATTGTACTGTTGAGCCTAGAATAACACCTTCTCTAGGGATCCTGTGAGTCTCCTGGCCACTAATGATTGAGGTAAAGCATGACAAATGATGCACAGAAACAGACTGACTACAATCGGAGAGTGTAAATTACAAAGCGAGCTGCTGAGTGTAGACAGAAACCAGTCTGTACATTCACTGTGATCCCAGCCCACCTGTTGGAAAGAGACTACAATAGGACCCCTAACCAGGATGGTAGGGTGATAGATCATTCTTAACACATCATTAACACTGATGTGAGTGTGTTGATTTTATTTATATCTCCCTTTCTGGCCCTGTTCGTTTTTACTATCTATTAGACTCCCACGTGGCCACTTCTGGCCAATTGAAACCCATGAAAACTACATTTTTAATTCTTTGTTATTTACGCTGTAAATCATACAATTTAGGTTCGAATGCTTTCATTCTAAATTCAACACTTGAGAATTGGAGTTTTTAGTGCTTTATTCCAGATGATGTCATTTATCCATGTTACTTAAAATCTTTATGTTGTAAAAAATAGCAAAAAAGTACATAATATATAAAAACTATAAATATGGCCATTATATAAAATTGCTCACTTGGACAAAAATGCATACATGACAATCTATGCATGAAAGTTTCGAATGAAAGCATTTGAACATAAATTGTGTGATTTAACAGAGTAAATAACAAGGAAATAATGTTGAGTGTTACAATTGGATATCTGAAGTATATTATTGACATATTTAATGAGTTGAAGTTAAAAAATAAATGATCTGTAAAAACCCTTGAGAAATTTCATTCCATTTGCATTAACGGATAAAATGGTCCAAAAAAGCAAGTGAACTGGACACAAAGGGCCTGCTAGCTAAATAGATAGATAGATAGATAGATAGATAAATAAATAAATGTGTGTTTATCAATAGCTGGACTACATTCAAACATGCATAAAACACCAATACGGTACGTGTCGGTCACAACATGGCCAGTAAAGCTGAGTATTTTATGCTCTGCAGCTTCTCTGTAGGCCCTGACAGGCCCTAGAACCAGAGAAAAATCTGAAATCACACACACCTTCAAGAGCCTCCCGCAGGCTTGGGAGGAAGCGCTCAAATTCCATCTCCTCCATGGCTGCCATCACATCACCGGCATTCAGCGTCTTTCTTTTGGCTTTCATGGCAAAACTGTTGGCGCTGGTGATGAAGCACAGTGACAGGCCACACGTTTAAACTCTCTCTGCATTTAACCCATTCAACTCATTCACTCAAGTCAAGCAGCAGGCAGTCAGGAACGCAGTGTTAGGGGACGGTACCTTGCACATGGGGTACCTCAGCGGTGCCACAAACAGTCCTGGGATTTGAACCCAAGGTTTTCTGATTTCAGTCCCTAATCAGGAGCCCTAAGTTCAGCATTTATTGATACGTTACATTGTACCCGCAGTCAGATAATGAATGAATGAATGATACATTGTTGACTGCTATCCTGTGCAAAGAAACAAACTGAACTTCAGCTGTGATCTTCATACCATGATGTTGCATAGAGAACAAACACACTGGCAGCTTGAGAGATCGCCCTTCTCGCCTCTTTGGACACATTTACACCTTCTGGCAGCTGAAAGCAGAAATAAAAAAAAAAGAGATGGAAATAAGATGAACAGAGTCCATGTAAAAGTGAATTTTTCATTTCTAGAGAACTGGAAGTAGAACAGTGACGTCCAACAGGTGGCGGGGTTCTGGGGCCTAGTGCCACCGACATGAGGGGTAAACCAGCGAACAGGTTTTAGACCTGAAATCTCAACACGAAGACCTAAAGTCACAGAAAGTGTGGTGGTTGTACCCACAGCCTCCTTGATGATCCTGGTGATGACCGCGTTGGGCAGGTTCAGGTCCTCCGGTCTCTCAGCCATGAGCCTTCTCACCCACAGCTACCAGCTAGCGCCACTAAAGTTGGGCTTTCTTTATCCTAACTCGCTCAGTTCTGCAAAACAGAACCCGAACCAGCAGCGGGAAAGCTCTGGAGCGGTTCCGAGCGCCTACTGGAGGAAAAAAGTCCCGTTTAAAGAGAAGAAAACAAACAACCAGTCCCCCAATCAGTTAGCCGAGTTAGCACGCTAGCCGAGCGCGCTCGTAAATATGGGACAGAATCAAGATTCAAACCGAATAAACACCCACAGCCTCGGGACGGTGTTTTATAGAACAGTCTAGAACCCTACACCCTCAGAACGACGGCTCGGTGTGCACAATATTTAGAGTAGCTCCGCCCGTACTACAGAGAGAAAATCCCGCTACAACATCAAACCCGGGAGAACTCCGCCTCCTTCACCCTTCACCCTCTCAGCTCCACCTCCAACTTTCACTCTTCACCCTCTCAGCTCCACCTCCAACCTTCACTCTTCACCTTCTCAGCTCTACCTTGCATCCTTCACTCTTCACCTTCTCAGCTCCACCTTCCAACCTTCACTCTTTACCCTCTCAGCTCCACCCTCCACTCTTTACCATCTCAGCTCCACCCTTCAACCTCTGAGCTACTCCTTCTCCTCCCCTCACCATTCACCTTCCACCCTCTCATCCATCACCTCCACAACCCCACCTGACCCTCCACCTCCTCTTTCTTACCATCTTAACCTCGTCCCTTCACCGTCTCACCCTTAACCTCCTCCTTCTTACCCAGACAAGTTGTTGGTTGGATAATTCAAATGATTTTTAATTATAAAGTTTAAACATGTAAAATATTCCCGGTGCCCATGTATATATATATACATACAGTATACAGCATGCGTAATAGATATTATATGTGTACAAATGTGCAGATAAATAAGGCCTCGTTTACACTGTCAGTTAAATGTGACCCGATTCCGATTTTTTGCTCATATGTGACACAGATCGGATCTGTCCCATGACAGTGTAAACAGGAAAAAAACGCATGCAT
>JBBJLR010000087.1:10388774-10399938 GCA_037577145.1 Brachypetersius gabonensis
ATGAGGAGAAATATTGTCAGCAGTTCTTAAAAACGAAGGCAAAGCTGTTCAGTTCAATACTTGCAGCTAGAAAAGATGAGCTGTACAGTGGTTTGCAGGATTATGGCACAAGCCATACAAACACAAAAGTAAACCAGGAATGCACAACTTAAAGACAAAGGCTCAATAGAAACAAGCAATAAACAGTTCAGTAAAACTGTACTAACTGCAATAACTTACTCCACATTAACATCTGTGTAGGTAGAACTGTTATTTATAAATACTAGTGTTATCTATAGTATTTATTAGACATGGCACGATACCACTTTATGTCCGATACGATATCTGCCGATATGATACAAATCCGATACTCGCAGAAAACAAAATATAATGCTTTCAAAAAATGTAAACCTTCACACGAATACAAAAATCATAACTGTGATATAATAAGAGAAAAAAATTGCACAGAGAATGTAGCATATTAAGATGTCCCCTATGGTGTGCCATTTGAAAAAAGTAGCTTAACAAATTTAGAGGTGTCATTTTTTCATAATTTAGCGCAATTTTCACACAATTTTCACACATTTAGAACTTAATGTGTTAAAAAAACTAAATGTTGCACTTTTACAAATGGAAACTCTAAATGTGGGTTTTAATGTAGCACTTTCACAAATGGTAAAATTTTCTTATTGGCCACACCCTGTGATTAAAATTTACTTACCCCCTGCTAAGTAAAATTGCCTGTTACTTAGCAGGGGGCGGGACTGCGTGCTGTGAAATGCCCTCACCAACATGGAGGATTTGCCTTAAATGATCTTAAATCTAATATTAAATATGGAAAATATATCTCCACTCTAAATGTGAAACTCCACAGTTAGATGGGGTTCAGTGACCCCTTTCCAACGACTCCCCGAAAACCGTTATTAGCTGAAAACCGTTCACCGTGATCAAAAGTAATGGGACACCTGGGTGAGGTGAATGATGTAACTCCGGATCTCCTGGGGCTTTTAGGGCAAACGTCTTTGGAAAGGTCTCACTGAGCCCTATCTAACTGTGAAGCTTCACAGAGATTCACAGAGATTTTCTAGGGGTTGCCCCACCTAGAATAGCCACGAGCACGTTCTGTGGGGGACTAAAGTATTGGGACACCCGGGCAAGTTTTTCTTCTTTGAGTCTGAAGTAACTCCAAATTGTTGACATGTTGGCAAGTCTCACACACAACAGAGCTCTTATCACGTGATACATCTTCTCATGTTATGCAGGTCGCAAATCACGTTATGCGTGCTGTAATTATTTTCTGTATCTTTTAATGGATCGAATTATATCTTTTTAGTCCTTCCAGTCGATCCAGTAATTTAGGTGCATCTCTAGTGTTTATACCAGCATTTCTGTATGGAGCACAGTGTGTTTTCATATTGAGTTTTTTTCTACAGATTTTTATTTCGATTTTATTTCGACTTTATTTTTTATATTGTCCATATCTGTGTCTCTGTGTCTGTGAAGCCATCACAGTTTTCGGATTCTGATTCTAAATTGATAAACCAATACGCTAAAAAAGAAAACTTCTTTTTTTTGCTCAACTTCTGACACACTTACATACATCTAGATAATAAACACAACCTACATACTGAAAAAATCATTCCTGCAAAAACTGCCTCATTAGCGGTGATGATGAAAGATTTTAATGGCCAGTATGACAGGACACACTCACTTAATCTGATTAAAAGGAGGTAATGTGGTACATAATAAAACATTTTGAAACAAAGTTAAATTCTATTCATTCTACTTGATTAGAAATGTCACCAAAATATATTCACACAGTCATAAAATCACACAGTTCTAACTTTGAAAGTAGTAAATAAACTGCAAGTGAATTTGATTCACGCTGCAAGAATTCAGCTTTACGATCATAAAATGGAACCACTTAAGTACAATGAACTGGTACTTACGTTCCATTCAGCGCTTTCACACTGGCCACGCGGTCCTGAAACCCATGAGACCACAGGCTGGGAACATCATCATCCACGATCTCCATCTTCCTCCCAGTGAATCCTCCGTTCTCAAACAAGTGCAGTTTATGATCCGCACCGTCCTGGTGGGCAGAAATACGCAGATCAACAAACTGTTCACATATTACAGCCTGAAGGGTATGTTACACAGACAGAGACAGACAGACAGAAAGATAGACAGATCGACAGACAGAGACAGACAGATAGATAGACAGAAAGATAGATAGACAGATAGACAGACAGACAGATAGATGGGGTGAAGGATAACTGACCACTCTGAGTGGTCTGAGGGACAGGAGGCAGTAGCTGTTTTGGCTGTTGGTCCAGGTGGTCCAGCGCGGATACTCGCCCTTCTCCAGAACAAACTGCTCCCCGCCGAAGCCCCGCTGCTCGAACGCCACCCATCTGCACACACACACACACACACACTGAACTACCTCACACTGCTGCCCCACACACACACACACAGAACTACCTCACACTGCTGCCACACACACACAGAACTACCTCACACTGCTGCTACACACAGCCACACACTGAACTAACTCACACTGCTGCTAAACACAGCCACACACTGAACTACTTCCCACTGCTGCTGCACACAGCCACACACTGAACTAACTACCTCACACTGCTGCTACACACAGTCACACACAGAACTACCTCACACTGCTGCTACACACACACACACACACACACACACACACACACACACACACACAACTAATTCACACTGCTGTTACACACAGCCACACACTGAACTACCTCATACTGATGCTACACACAGCTGCACACAGAACTACCTCACACTGCTGTTACACACAGACACACACAGAACTACCTCACACTGCTGTAACACACAGGCACACACTGAACTACCTCATACTGCTGCTACACACAGCCACACACAGAACTACCTCACACTGCTGTTACACACAGACACACACTGAACTACCTCACACTGCTGTAACACACAGCCACACACAGAACTACCTCACACTGCTGTTACACACAGCCGCACACAGAACTACCTTACACTGCTGTTACACACAGACACACACTGAACTACCTCACACTGCTGCTACACACAGACACACACAGAACTACCTCACACTGCTGTAACACACAGCCACACACTGAACTACCTCATACTGCTGCTACACACAGCCGCACACAGAACTACCTCACACTGCTGTTACACACAGACACACACAGAACTACCTCACACTGTTGTAACACACAGCCACACACTGAACTGACTCACACTGCTGCTACACACACACACACAGAACTACCTCACACTGCTACTACACACAGCCCCACAAACATTTTTTCAAAGAAATCTTGTGAAGGGAAAAGGAGCTCACGGCCCAGAATCCACCACGACTGAGCCAATTTTTTCCAGTTTCTTCTCGTTCAGGTCTTTACACTCCGTCGACAGCTCGACTTTCTTTCCCCGGAAGTTCTCGTTCTCATACAAAACAATCTAAATTAAGAATGCAAGACCAAATAACACATAAAACACAAAAAACCATCTGAACAATGTGTTACAGGGTGCAGTTATATGTTGCAATTTGAAAGTGGAGGGTTATTTTCAGTCTGGACTGGTGTTCGTCCGCTGGTTTACTGGTACCTTGTATGTCGCACCGACGCCGCCCTGGCTCTTTCCTGCTGCCAGCTGCTCGGGGGCACTCTGCTGATCAGACATCCTCCTGGTGCCAATCAAGCAGAGAAACACTCTATAAGCCCAGAATTATTCGGTATTTTCTGTAAATACACCGTCAGAAACTAAAAAGTTCACTAAGCAAACCGTTTTCAGCTTAGAAGCTAAAGTGAGTCATGTTTTCATATTTATAGAATATCAGAACTTCAGAAGTTCATAGATTACTTGTACTGTATGTTGTTTTTGGAGTGACCAACAAAAAACTGTTTCAACTATTTCAATAAAATGTTGGTGCTTCATGGATTTGTTTGCAGAGAATCACATTTATTTTAAGCTCAAATGAAACATGGTTACAGATCAACTGAGAAAACAGGAAATAAGAAAAGCAAAACATTCCATAGCAGGTATAAAAAGAGACTGAGTACCTGTTAGTGACTCGTCCTTCAGGCCGACGCGTGGGTTCCTCTCTAGTCTGGCGGGTGGATGGGCGAGGGCATGTGTGTGTATGTGTTTATATGGTGAGCGCGCAGTGGGCCTGGGGGGTATTTATGGTTTATTTCTGTCCACAGCAGCAAAACTTTCTGGCCGCAGGATGCTGTTGATGCAGCAAGTCTGTCGCTCGCATTTGTATCCGTCAGACTGCCTCTCAATAGGCTTGTTGGGTGGGCACGGGCTGCCCACAGCCTCTAGCTTACTCTGCTGCGAATGTGGGTATAGCTGGCATCCACAGGGTTTCGAGCCAAAAGGATTCAGACAAGCTGCACTCAGCACAACCCCGTTCATCTTCATCTCTCTCTGGGAACACCCACAGGCCTCGCCAACATACACCTCCATCTTCCTCCTGCTCCATTTACCCACTTCACAATCCGCTCCCGTCTTCACACCCACCGTGTAGGTGAGGCAAATGTATTTGTCTTTATTTATTTATTTATTTATTTATTTAACTCACACAGAATCAAAAGAAATTTAAAAGATACAAACTGTTTCAGAGACAATAAAAGAAGTAAAAGCTGAAAAAGTAAACCCTAAGATCTGAAAAACAATACAGTTTTAAAGGACACAGTAGCTGGGTTGGTCTGACAGGCGCAGGTGAACACTTGTTTTAATAAAAGACAGTTAATCTCACATCTCACAGCTTCAGGAGAAATTCTCCACCTGAGGGCGGCGCAGTGGCTGAAAGCCCCTCCAGCGTCTGGTTCCAGGCACTACTACCAGGTCAAGCTCCACTGGTCTGGTGTGTCCAGCAGGTCTGTGCTTTGTCCAGCATCTCAGTAAGAAGGTAAGAAGTCCATTTCAGGATTTTTAACAAGTAGCAGCAATATCTGCCCTGATGAACCAGGAGCCCGGGCAGTAAGTTCTGGAGTATTCTGTCCATCCCTCTTTGTCTTCAGTAATATTCTGGCAGCAGAATTCTGAAGCACCTACAGTCTGTGAGACTTTCTGGGGCGGCCAGTAAGAAGCCGTTATAATAATCCAGGCTGGTGGAGAGGAGTGCATTTCATTGTCTACAGGTTCATTCGTTTATTTGCTGTTTGTAATTTGGAGGTTTATTATTCGAGAGGAAACCCCTGCAGACCCTCATCCTCAGAAACTAGAACCCACAGTCCACTCTGAACACCCACTGGACCAACAGACTGAGGAACTGCCCACGCCTTCGTCACACTTCATCCTTCACTACTGTATTTCAGGTCTAATCCTAACATTCTTCTGTCTGTTCATTTAAAGTTAAAATTTTTTGTACATTCCCAAATTAAATCAAGCTTACCTAAAGTTCTTTGTCTAAATTTAATTAAAGGTTTAATCCCAAGAGACTAAAATGTAAAAAAAAAAAACTAAGAAAGCATGAAAACCTAAGATGCGACACCAGAAGCATATTGTGTTTAAAGGAACTTGATCAGATCTGGTCCAGATCTCATGAACCTCATTTTGAAATAAATAAACCTGTCCCGTCTTTTTACTGATTATGAGTTTTGTCCTGGAGTTTAGAACAGTGCAGATTACTCACAGTACACAGGACATGTGGAGAACCTCAGTGGTGAAGCTTGTAGGCCTAAAGGTGAATATGTTGCCCTGTAGTTCTGGTGGGACTCCTGAGTCCACACTACAGGCCAGAGTCTCTCTCTCTCTCAAACAGGACCAGTGAAAGTGGTGCCGATGTTCCACCAAATAACCTCACAGCATCCTCTTCAGCACCTCCTGAGGATCAACACGATTCCATGGATCCAGAGGTTCTTCAGTCTCCTCCAGGGTGATGTCCTCACAATTACTGCTTTTATATTTTTCTACAAATGGAGAAAGAAACTTCTCTTTACTTGTGTCTGTTTTTTGCTAACTCTGAATTAACCTCTTTTTCTTTGACAGAGTTTGTTACGTTGTGTAATTTATTAGCTTCATCATTCCAGAGGAAACCCCTGCAGACACAGGAGGAACAGAACGGACCCTCATCCTCAGAACTGGAGCGCCGATGTACATTGGATAAGAGATTCTGGTAAATGCTGTAAATGTAAACAATGTTCATCAACTCAAGTTCAAGTTTATTGTTTGTCCTTAATGGGCAAACTGTATATAACACAGTAAAAACAACATAGAACACAACAGGGGATATGTAAAAAGAAATAAAATAAATAAATAAAATAAATAACTAGCTAGAATAGTGGTCACTACGTGGATGAGGGCCATCCCTCTTTTTCACTGAGGTGAGTTCATGGCTTTTCAGCCTCAGCTTCATCCTCCATCTCCCCAAACGTCTCAGTCTCTGCTTCATCATGAATAAACACCAAAAGTTTACCCACTGTTCGGATACAGGAGATGGAGTGGAGGGTAATAACACCCATAATGTTGTTCACGAGAGACGCCAGTTATAGGATTTGGATATTGTGTGCTAAATACGCCCTCTAGTGGTGAGACTCAAATATAGTCAAGAGTTTTCCATTTGGTGGTAAAGCGTGTGCAGGCCTTTAGGTTTCTCCTGTTTTGCAGCTCGGAAAAGATGTTAGTGTTTAACTTCATGATTATTTCTGCAATGCTTTAATACTTATTGTGAACGTGACATAGAGAATGATGTTGTCTGGGAGTCATTTAGCCTTTTTACAAGTGAACCCACAGTATAAACTGTACACTATACAATCTAGAAATCTAAATAAAAATGTAGAGCTGTAGGGTAAGAGCGCGTATACATGCATGATATATACATATACTGCCTGGGAGGCCTGTGTTTAATTACAAAAAGACATTACAGTGCAGAACCAGAACATAAAACCCTCCATCATTACAGATAACGCAACCACGGGAACGCCAGCCGTCCTCTCTCTCTTATTTTTTTTCCATGGCTGTATATGTATATACAGTATACGCATTCCTTTGCAAAAGTTTGCCCCCCACCCCTCAATAAATAATATTTTGGTGATTTTGTAACTGAAAAGGTGTAAACAGTGTCTCTAGGAAATGGAAATAATGCACAATATTTTCAGCAAACATTGATGCATACCTTTTACTTTTTATGTCATAAATTGAACAAAGAATAAATAAAACATTATTGTGGCACTGTGCAAATGTTTGGGCACCCTACATAATCAGTACTTAGTAACAGCTCCTCTGGCGGATTCACATGCTGCAAATGTTTTTTATCGCTAAAATAGTCTTTCAATTCTTGTTCTTAGGATTTTCCCCCATTCTTTCTTGCAAAAGAAAAGGAAGAATGTCACTAGTTGTAATGGTGTAGCTGATGGGAATAGATACACGTAACTGTTAACAAAGCATTTGCTTTGTTTGGACTTTTTTGTGTGTTAAATCCAAAGCCTGGATGAGAATGGAGCTCATGGCTAAAGTTCTAGGGAGAGTCTAAAGGCTGTGTACAACCAAAGATGCCATTACTCACCAAATGAGGCCTTCTTATGTGATCTTCGATTCACAACACAGATAGCTGACTCAATTAATGTTCCCTCCTTCCCTCTGCTCCATCGCAGTTTAAAAGCAATTCTACCCAGAGCTCCCTCAATGTTCCATGAAATTGGGCCAGATTGCCACGTCGTTTAATTAATGCGGTCCTTGTTGCATTGAAATGGCTTCTCATGTAATTATTTGTCTTCTTCTGCTGATGGCAATTTCATGAGGTTTCGTTTTAAAGCTTTAATAAACTTTCATCCGTGCCTAAGAAAGATAAGTGGTAAGTAAAGATCACTCTGTGCCTAAAGCAAACACTTCAACCTTTTTCACAGTTTCACGTTCCCCTTCGAATGTAGTTAAATGCACAGTTCCATTCTTTAAAATAGTAAATGTGCTCTTATGTTGTATGCTTTGTCTTTAAGGATGGGACCCATATACAGGGATATGTATTGCCTGATATGAGAAAATATATAAGGGAATAGAGTAATCCCTGTTTTACGCGGATCTGATTCAGTCTAACGCAGATTTTTTTCTGAGAATCCAACTGTATTATACACTGAAAAGTTGTCAACCACCCTAAAAAAAGAAGAAGCTGCTGCTGCAGCATGTAGCATGACTGCTCTGTGTCTTGTCCTTGTATTTAAGTGTTTTAAACCCCCCCACCCCCAATTTACAACATTTATCTCAGGTTATTTAGTATTAGTAAGCTGTGCTCTGTCTAAACATGTGGGTAGAGAGAGTTATTTCAACTTTTCTTTTGTGTAAGAGTATTTGCACGCTGTTACTACTAACCGTTAATGCTAACGTTTTTTGAGTAATAAATGATTATTACTTATTATTTTGATTCTGATGATTTACCTTTACATTTTCTTTAAGGGTAATGCATTAAGCCGAGTTTAAAATGAAATTAAAGTGTTCTGGGAGCAGATTTGGGGGCATATTTAGGGTCTACACTATAAAAATAGGCATTTTTTAACAAAAACACAACAATGTGGTTTTTCACTATACGTGGGTGCCTTGGAACGTAACCTCTGCGAAAAGCAGGGAATTACACACAAAAGCTGGGTATGAATACTGTAGATATGTAACTTGTATATATTGTTGTACAGTTGCACAGTAACGTACATTCATGCATGCATTCAAAGTGAATTACTGTAATCAGAGTTTGACTGTAATTTTCTTTCGGACTTTATTTTCTGTTGAAAACAAAATCACTGTGAACTTGACACTGACCAAACCGCAGAGCCGTAAACAGTTACAAACTGCACAGAAAGTTTTTTTGTTGGTAAGTATGTTAACTTCTTCCAGTCTGTCCTCTTATTTTTTGGACTTGCCCTGTTAGAACTTTCCTTTCCATCCAAGCACCTTGAGCACCAGATCCACGAGCTCCTCAGATACTCCAAACTCTTTTGTGTCTTCCTCCTCTCACTAGGCAGGCTGCGGCATGTAGACTTCAGGCTCAGTCAGGACAGAATGTCAAACACAGAACAGAGAGAGCTGAACCTCTAATGGGGAGAAGCTGTGTAATCCAGTGCCAGTACATTAACAATTTGCCTGCAGTAAACGTTGCAGAGGTTAAAGAGAAATGGCTGTTTACTTTTTCGTTTACAGGTCTATACCCCCAGCTCAAGCTTCTGTTCTCAACAGGCTGCGGGAGTGGCTGGACAGTAGAGGAAGTTCTGGAATCCAAGATGTTCTGACAACATGTTGGAGCAGCTGGTGGCCTAGTGGCTAGAGTGTTTGCCCAGGCATCGGAAAGTTGTTGGTTCTAATCCCAAGACTGCTAGTGGCACCTCTGAGTTACCCTTGAGTAAAGTACAGTCCCCACACTCCCTCCGCCCCACTGCTTCCCGGGCGCTGTGTTCCTGGCTGCCTGCTGCTTCGCTTGGTGAATAGGTGAAATGGGTTAAAGAATTTCATGCTGTGGTGTGCTTATATGACAGAAGGGTCACTTTAGACTTCCAAACTTTGAACCAGAGACTTCAGACAAAGAAGCAGTTACCCGCTTTCTCCTGATGGTATATAGTGACGCCCCATTTTTACGTGGATCAGGAGTCACGGAATCAGTCACACGCTGATTACCGAACTCATAGTCTTATGCGGAAATCCCTACAATGACGCGTAAACTGCAAATATCCTTCTAAGTTGCATATCTCACCAAGGAATTTAAATTCGAATACGGGTTTGCCTTTACATTTTTTTAAATGCATATTAAACTGAGTTTAAAATGAAATGAAAGTGTTTCAGGAGCAGATTTAGGGGTAGATTTAGGGTTTGCACTATAAAAATAGGCATTTTTATGCTTTTTTAAAACCAAAACACAACATTGCATTTTTTCACTATATGCTGGTGCTCTTGGAATGTAACACTTGTGAAAAGCACGGGGTTACTGTACTTTATAGAGCTCAAAGGTACTGTCTTTTTGAGAACTCAAGACTGTTACATTTGACAAGTTGAATGTAAACAACCACACTTTTCAATTACAGTTACATCTTATTTCACAGCTTTCTGCCACAGCTGCTGCTGTTCAGGCGACTGTGATGTTACGAGCACTTCCCGCTTGATTGTTCAAGGTAATGATGATGGATGACACCTCATTGATTCAAGCTGCTAAGGAAGGCATTGGCAAACTGATCTGAAATGTGTTTAATCATCATTTCTACTTATTTCAGGAGACACAATGAAGCCCAGGGCCTGGATGTTGTCAACTGCAGGACAGGTTGTCATGGGACCATTGGCATAGCTGCTATTTTTGAAAGCTATACTTCAGAACTTACTATAAGTTCAATCTTTGATATCCTGAAGATGCTCCATGCATGCCGAAGTTCATCCAGTTTTTTATACAATGTGACATCATCATACATACAGTAACAGAAAGCCCTGACCTTCATCGATATTAAAAATACTTTTTTTAACAGTTGCCATTTAACGGTAATCATCAAAATATTTAATGGGGTTAAAAATAAAATTTTTCATTTACATTTTTTAAAAATCTCTTCGCCATGCAAGGTAGCCAATCAGTATCATGTTTTATGCTGTCAGTATCAGAAATCTTTCTGTAGAATTTAGAAATTAGATTTATTGATCATGGTCATCACTGTTAGTCAGTAATTACTTATTACACGAAAATGTAAACAATACTGAGACAATGCAGCAGGAATCGACAGCCAGCTTCTCAGTACCACTCTTTTAAACCAAGACAGCAGCACGGCCATAGATACATGACTGAAGGGGGTTTTGATCTGAAACACGTATATAAATTTGTCCAAAACTGTCTAAGACTGACCAAAATGCAAATGAGTAGTAGGCAAACCAAACTAAAGTTAACTTCTTCTTAAAATTGTTGGTGCAGTATTTGTGGTGCCTGAGTGTAATTTGAATGTAAATGAATTGAATATCAAATTCCTGCCTAACCTGCAAATTAAAACATCTCTCAAAATTAAAAGAACAAATGTAATGACTTTTGATTAAAACAGGTTTTAATTTGGTTTTGCTTAAAGGCTATTAAAAGTGTATCAAACTTATAAATATTATCAAACTTTATAAACACATTACCAGTGTTGTGCAAGTTACTTCCAAACTGTAATACATTACAGATTACTTGTTACTGTCATTTAAAAGTAATCCC
>JBBJLR010000087.1:10400038-10412109 GCA_037577145.1 Brachypetersius gabonensis
TCATTCGTTACAGAGACAGTCTTACAGTCATTCGTTACAGAGACAGTCTTACAGTCATTCGTTACAGAGACAGTCTTGTAGTTGTTAGTTACAGGGACACATTCTGACCATATGCTACAAACTATTAATGCAGTTTTTGTCAGGTTTATCCGATGATTACCAATAAATGTTCCTTCCAGTTTAAGTACAACAGTGTGTTTCGTCATGGGAATAACCTCCCGGGTCCAACACTGATCCCAACCTGAGATTGCGTTTAACAGTTTTCTGGCCAGGTTTAGAGCGGCCGCTGCTCTGGGAAAACTGTTTCTGGCTGAGATCATTTGGAGAGATGGCAGCAGTTCAGAGAGGGGTTAGGCATGGAAAGAAAAGAAACGAGTGCTTGATGGATGGAATATCAAGGAAAAGCACAGGGAAACTGAAATTTCCATAAACGATTCAGAGGGAACGAGGATTTTTCACCACTCCGTTCTTTTCTTACTGCAGTTTACATGAAGAAAATGTGCAATAAGAAGAACGAGGACAGCAGCGCAGGGTTCTAACACACATTAGGGGGAAAAGATACAGAGAGGAAGTTTAATCTTCCACATTTATTAATTTTCTGTAACTGCTTTATCATTACTGGGGTCACGGGTACGCAGAGACTATCCTGGGGTCTGTGAGTGAAGCGAGGCACCAGCCCACCCCAGGGCACGCACGCGCGCACGCGCACACACACACACACGCACACACACACACACGGTCAATTTAGAATCCCCAGTTCACCTGACGCTCGTGTCTCTGGACTATGGGAGAAACTCGGAGACCCTGGAAGAACCACCCCCCCCCCCCCCCCACGCTGACTCATTCACTCAGTCACACACACACGCACACACTTTATCTCAACAGAGCCTGTCTGCTATAAGATGATTGGAGGATCTCGGTCACGTGACTCTGGTGTTGTGTGACGTTCTTGTAGCAAGAGGGCTATTGTAAACACAGGTAAAGACGTTTATTCATGTATTTACATTTCTGTATTAGATATGGCTGTCTGTAAAAAGATGACGTGTGACAATCCCGGTGTATGACAATATACTGAGTCAACGCGGTGAGATTAAAAGCCCGAAACTCCACCTCTAGGTGAGTTAGCATGCTGAGTGAGTGATGGGCCCTTTGTCAAGTTTAGCTTGGGGGTTAATTTCTTGAAATTAAGGTGAAAATGGGAGCCCGTGAGTAAAACATCGCCTTCAACAGTGGATATACTTCCCAGCGGTTGTGTAGTAAATATATATTGCTTGCTGTCCACATAGTGATACTTATTATTGGCATTGGAGCTGTTAGCAGTAGGCTAATGTCTCCTGATCTGCTAGGTTTTGTTGTGGTTCTGAAAAATCATCAGGACGTGACTTAACTTACAATTAAGTTGAATAATCTGACTCTAATGCACGTAACCTTAATGGTCACCTATAGGTCAGCAAGTTTCATATCAAATTTCAAGTTCAGATACACTACATGGACAAAAGTATTGGGACACAGCTCTTGTTCAGGGTTTACTTCCTGTGAAAAACAATCTTAACGCTCCAGCAGACCAGCACATTCTTGACAGCACCATGCTTCCAACTTTGTGGACCCAGGTTGGGGGAGAACCTTAATATTCCAGCATGACTGTGTCCCAGTGCACAAATCGAGCTCCATAAAGACATGACTGGAGGAGTTCAGTGTGGAAGACACCTCTTGAGAAATCATCTAAGGTCACGACTGAAATGTCAAGTTATCAATTGCCTAATCGCTTGTAAAACACAGCAGAATTTTAATGTGTTTATATCTCTGTCTTTCGTATAATAAATCGTGTTGAATATGATTTGTTAAATATATTTGTGATTTTGATTTAGCCTACCTGTATACACCCCCTGTTTGTTTAGAGTTTCAGAAAAGACAAGTCTGGCATGCAAAACTTCCTTTAAAGTGTTGAGTAGATGTTTGCAGAACTTGACTGTGTACACTGAAGTGTTTCTTGCACATAGCAATGGGTCAGGAAACAGGCAAGCCATCCTGGCCCAAACCAACTGGGGGATACCAGACGATCACCGGAAGAAGATACGGCAGGAGGCATGCGTATGTCAGCTTCAGGCCCACGCCGTACAAGCATAGAACTCTGTCCAGTGTCGATTGCCAGAAAGAGAAAATGAACAGTGTCCACGAGGAGCAGTCCACCGGTACGAATCGGCAATAATGAAAGCGCTTAGTGGAACTGAAATATGACTCAAAGCCAGTTTTGTAGTTACATTCTGGGAACATATCATTGTTGGTTGTACTGTGATTAACATAAACACAATTTAATTGTAATCTCTGTTTAAATTAAGTGGTAGAAATTTCAACAGACAAAGGTGTGATGTGTATGGTTAGATTTTTAATGGTCATCATGAATTCCTTATCCTAATGGTAGAGCAAAAATTCCTAGATGTAGTTGGTATTCCTTCCAGTGCAAGATGAATACCGCCTTTATCAACGAATTCAGTGCTTTTTGTAAAAAAAAAAAAAAAAAATTGTGTAGTCACAAATTTTCGTTAATCATCTTTTGAAAACTCTTTTTTTCAGCTTTTTCAAAGGGGAATATTTCTTCAAGGCTGCCGGCCGTCTTTCCAGTGCAGTCCTCCGGGTTTGTGGAGCCCAAAGACAACAGGCACCCATCATCCATGCAGATGATGGAGTGTGAGAAACTGAGTGGTGATCACACAGTGCCGTTTGACACTGACTGTAACGCTGGTTCTGAGAAAAGTGCCAGTGCTTTTGCTGTCGAGGATGAGGTGGACCGGACGCCGCCCAGCGTCAGCGTTCTGAGCTTCGTGAACATTGATTCGTATGAGCCAGACAGCAGTGGTGGGGAGGAGGAAGGCTGGAGTACAGCCCAGTCTTCTGCCATTCAGAAAAGACTAGACAGGATTTGTGACTTGGGGAAAGACTTTGATAACTTTGGCCACTCGCATGCATGTGTACATACAAAATCCTGCAGATCGTCAGATTGCTCAGCACCAAAGGTGCCTTCTAAGCCTGATCAAGAGGACACGCCCTCCCAGAGGACTGGGAAAACGTACGGGAAACACGGCCTGCTGAGGAAGGTCCAGTCAGGCGCCTGTAATGAATCTGCAAGTGCCGGCGCCGGCAGCCCGTGTTCCTGTGCAGAGTCGGCGGACGCTGATCTGCAGGAGGCGGTTCAGTCAGAAATGGTGGTCAGACCAAAGGTCCGGAAGCTGACGAGCGAGGGCCATCTTGACAAACAGCACTCACAGGCTGAGGAGGCGAGTTGGAAATCAGGTGCAAAATCCAGTTCATCACCTCCTTTCGATCTACCACACCCAGCCGCCTCAAGTTTCATCTTCAACATCTTTCCTGAGGAATCCAGTCTCTACAGGGCTGAACCAACAGTGGGGCAGAGCAGACTGAGAGGAAACTCGGATCATGATGACGACTTCTGGGAAGACTTTGAGGAGAAGTGTGCAACACCTGAAAAAGGAGACGAGAGGTAGAGTGAAGACGACGTTTAGTGGAGTGAAAAAAAAAAAAGGTTTTTTTAAAAAAAAAAAAAAGTTTTTCCTCAGAGGGGAAAACTAGAAAAGTGTGTAGATGCGAGTTCTGACCTTATTAACTGCAGAATGTTCTGCCTGATCATGTAGATGAAATGAGAGCTGTAACTTATCAGTTTGGGTTAAAGAGCCTGTTGCCTGCAGTGTGGAGGATGAGATCACTGGTATACTGGTGAGGTTCAGTTATCAGGATGAAATGTAAAGCTGTGTGGAAGCTCTGTTTAGACTCTGCAGCTAAGAAGATTAATGTGGTACTTAAAAGCTCACCTGGTCTCTGTGTGTGCTTGGGCATGTGTGTAAATGTGCGTGTGTGTAAATGTACGTGTGCGTGTTTGTGCATGCGCGTGTGCATAAATGTGCATGTGTGTAAATGTGTATGTGCATGCGCGTGTGTGTAAATGTGTGTGTGTGTAGCTCGGAGTACAGTGAAGGTGAGTGGTCTGCCTCGTTGACGTCGGACTCCGGGCTGGAGAAGGAGCGGCGCTCCAGTGAGGAGAGCTGGGAGACGCTGCCGGGCCTGGATGAGCTGCGCAGTTCCAGCAGCAGCTTAGAGGACATCCCACCCCTGAACCTCACACAAGAGTGAGTGCAGACTGGGGTTTAGTGCCAAACATAAAGACACACACTCACACCTCTCACAATTATTTGTCTCATGTAAAATATCACAGATATTTAAAATTTTATCAACATGTTTTAATCTGTGGTGAATGTGATCAGTAGGGACTCTTTCGGTACTAAACGTGGTCTTTTTCAGTAGAATCAGAGTCTTCTTTTTACAACCTGAAACGAACTATTTCAAAAATGTTGGAATCCTTACATAGAATTCTGTGAATGTTTCTTCCGTCTGTGGTTCTGTGCCAGGAGCCAGACTCCTCTGGAGGAAGGGGAGATCCCATGGCTGAGGTGTAATGAGGATTCAGGCAGCAGCAGTGATGAGAATCCAGACAACATGAGTCAGTTCGTGCACCCAGGCCTCTTCATCATGGATGATGACAACAACCTGGAGGATGACTCCAGCATGAGTGAAGACATGGAGACAGAATGGAGGTCTGAAAGCATGTTGCTTCAAAGCTAAAGATACATCGGTTTCTTTACTGAGTCTGCACTTCTGACAATTAGCTATAAATTACATAATAAACATTAATCACTAAACTTTGCTCGAGTGAGTGTAAGTAAATGCATACTATATGTGTAGTTTATAGGCGCATTATCCAGAGTGAGGAGTGGTAATGGGAAGTCTTACACTGCAGTAGGTTTCTGTGCTTCTTGGAGGGCTTTCAACTAGACATTGGACCTTTTCTGAGAGAACCAGCATTCAGACACGAGAGCATTACCAAGATTGGGTACACATAGGGCTGCACGATACGGGGAACAGATCAGTATTGTGATTTACTAATACATATTCAAGGCCAAAATATCATCACTTTTCTAGAATTAAACAGCCTGTACATATTTTTATGCTTTATTTTTATGATCTTTCCCCCATCCATAAACTTCATATATGGAAACTAAGCTTAACACGTTTAAATCGAATGTCTCCTTATTCTGGCTACAGCAGTTTGCTGAGCCCATTCATTTGCACTGATTTGCCGACACATTTTCATGGTTAATAATTAGACCCTCCCTTGATTACACGAGGACCTTGATTCATCAGAACACTCAGTAAGCTGTGATTAGTCGCCCTGACAGCAATTCTATGATTGCTTAGAGGCTCATTTGCATATTGCAGCCTTTTGCAATAGTAGTATCGCATAGACCATATTGTGATTGTTTAGTAGATGATGTATTGTACAGCCCTAATCACAAACATCACGGCAGCTCTTCCCAAACATCCCGTTCCACTCCAGAGCCCAGAGCTGAAGGTCTTACTGTCCCTCTCACTGACCTTGGCATGGTCCATGGTGACCTTAGACTCTGTGCTAAGGTCTGCTAGACCGCTCTATTAATGGTGCTTTTCTGTAATGTCTGTGTGTCAGTAGTGGGTCTACCTTGAAGCAGAGATGTTCACAAGTCATTTTTTCCAAGTCAAGTCTCAAGTCTTTGAGTGGTAACGTTTACAATGGGCGACTCTAAATGTGGGATTTTTGAGCTGTAAATGTTGAGCTCTGAATGTTTAGAAGATATGCTAATTGGCCACGCCCAGCGATTACAATTGGCTGTTGCTAAGCAGGGGGCGGGGCTGTGTGCTGTGAAATGCCCTCATCAACATGGAGGATTTGCCTTAAATGATCTTAAATCTAAATATTAAATATGAAACATATATCTCAACTCTAAATGTGAAACTCCACAATTAGATGAGGCTCGGTGACCCCTTTCCAACGACCCCTCGGAAACCGTTCACCAAAAGTAATGGGACACTGGAGCGAGGTGAACTGTTTTCAGGTCGTTGGAAAGAGTGCAAGATATAAATAAATATTCCATGAAATGAACATTTGTTTAGAGTTATGACTCACGAGTCGCAGCACCCGAGTCCGAGTCAAGTCTCAAGTCATTGAGGGCAAGTCTGAAGTCAAGTCACAAGTCTTTGTGCGACTTAAGTCCGACTCGAGTTCGAGTCTTACACTCGAGTCCCCATCTCTGCCTTGGAAGTAGCTGAATTCACTGATCAGAAGGGGTGTCTGGAAATTTGTGTGTTTAACATGTTTTTCCCAAATATTTATATTCATATTCTGACTCGGCGCTCACTTTGCCATTTACTGACTAAAAAACAATCACTTAAAATTTGCATTCATTGAGTTTGTGATTACTTTGCAATTTGAATGACAAACAAGAATCTGAAGATTGTTAAAGTCATGTTTAGCATTATGAAATCTTTCCCCAAGGGGGAGCTATTAGCACACTTCGCTTTTGTGTGAGCAGGCCCACATTTTCTTGTGTGTGCATGTACAGCCATGGAAAAAATAATACAGCAGCTTTTCTATGGTCTGTATTCCAGCAGCTTCACTTCTGATTCAGTTTCTGATGGATGAAACGGAGTTTCTCACACACTGCTCTTAGCGTCACTGCTTCAATTGCTGCAAATAATGAGCGTAGTTTAACATTTCCAAGATATAATACATTTTGTATGGATTATTTTTAAGATTTCTGCACATTTTACACACACACACAAGTAATAATCATAAATAAATGAAGGTCTGTTATGATTTTCCCTGGCTGTATTTACTTCATTACTGCTATAACTGATAGTGTAACATGCACTGCTTTATTGTTTTTACAGTGACGTCCTGATGTTGTGAGCTTAAATAATGACTAAATGGCTAAAGTGAGCACCTTCTGTTCTTCAGGATGTTGGATGACTTTGAAGAAGGCTTCAGTGTGGCTCAGGCTATCTCTTATGTGGACCATTCTCAGCTTTTCACTTACATGGCATTAGAGGAACGCCTTGCACAGGCCATGGAGGTGAGAGCGCTACACACAATCATTAGGACATATGAGGTACTGATACCATGGAGTAGGGACATTCTAAGGGTAAAAAGCTTGGTAACCATATACAGCAAAGCAAAAAAGTATATAGGGTTAAGTTGACTTACTTAAGTTGGTTTTGTAGCTCAGCCAAGGAGAGTTGGAACTGATCCAGGCTTCATTTCAGCCATTCAGCAAGACCAGCCCTGAATTGTGTCAGTGCAGTTCCAGAGAAAATAAAATTAACCCACTGGTTTTGCAGAGGCTTGCATGAAAGAACTAAAAAAATTATATTTGGGCTCATTTCTATATTTAAGCACTGAGAAACTGCTATGATGTCTCTACATGCAAAAGTGTCTCTCACACACACCGCACTCTTCACAGCGATCACCATTTCTAGCCACTGCAGAACCACAGACAGGCTAGGGGTGAATTTTTCATGTAATGGGAGCTTCAATCCCTCCCTTGGTGACGTCAGGCATTTCGTTCTGTTACAGGCCGCGCTGGCACATCTGGAGTCTCTGGCCATCGATGTGGATCAGGCCCATCCTCCCGCCTCGGAGCAGATCATTGACTCCTTACCTCACATTGTGGTGCTGGACGACCACAGGGGTAAGCGTTACACAGCCTGGTGGTTAGGGAGCTCACCCTGCAATCAGAAGGTTGTGAGTTCAAATCCTAGGACTGCTAATGACACCATTGAGCAAGATACTACCCCAACACACTGCTTCCCCGCGCTGTGCTCCTGACTGTCCACTGCTTCACTTGGTGAATGGGTTAAATGGGTTGAATTCAGAGGAAGAGTTTAGTGCTGTTCACTTTGTACTGTAGCTTGTTCACGTATGACAGAATTTTCACATCATAAAATCTTGTTAGCCACTTCTGCTAAAGGTCACTTGAGGTAATTGACTATTTGATATGATAAATTGAGTCTGCAGAACAATCAAGAAGAATTACAGCTGAAGGCAGTTGTGCTGTTTTGGCTCCTCAGCGACAACTAAGTGTAGTTTTGGTAGAATGTGCTGCTTTGAATCCAGACAGATAAAGAAAGGAGTTGAGGCCATAGATTTGTAGAAAATGACTAAATAAAGCCTTAATGATTGAAATGAGTTCCTAGGTTTGCTGGCATTATGTATTTACAGCAGAGTTTTGGATAAATAATCTTTGAAAAAGGAGTGATTGATTTAAAACAGCATGCAGAGACGGAACAGTAACGCTGGTCCTCACATGTTCTCCCTCCCCGGCGCAGGCCAGGAGCAGAGCTGTGCCATCTGCTGCTGCGAGTACGTGAACGAGGAGGTCGCCACTCAGCTGCCGTGTCGCCACATGTTCCACAAACTCTGCGTCACTCTCTGGCTGAGGAAGGTCTGTAGTAATCCTCTAACGTCAAACTATCTCACATCAAACTGCAGGTTCCCAGTTTAGTTATACACAGAATTTACTGTAAATATTAACTCATTTAATTACATTTAGCAAAAGAATAAAACTATGAAATACTAAATTACTGAGTCTACTGACTGTTTTGGCCATATAAGTAATGACTGCAAGACTGTCCCTATAACTAATGACTGCAAGACTGTCCCTGTGACTAATGATTGTCCCTGTTACTAAACTGTTCCTGTAACTAATGACTGCAAGACTGTCCCTGTAACTAATGACTGCAAGACTGTCCCTGTTACTAAAGACTGTCCCTGTGACTAATGACTGTAAGACTCTCTGTTACTAAAGA
Organism: Brachypetersius gabonensis; assembly: GCA_037577145.1. NCBI lineage: Eukaryota > Metazoa > Chordata > Actinopteri > Characiformes > Alestidae > Brachypetersius > Brachypetersius gabonensis. The sequence goes on from JBBJLR010000087.1 coordinate 10,408,730, forward strand.
CTGCAAGACTGTCCCTGTGACTAATGACTGTCCCTGTTACTAAACTGTCCCTATAACTAATGACTGCAAGACTGTCCCTGTAACTAATGACTGCAAGACTGTCCCTGTGACTAATGACTGCAAGACTGTCCCCGTGACTAATGACTGTCCCTGTTACTAAACTGTCCCTGTAACTAATGACTGCAAGACTGTCCCTGTAACTAATGACTGCAAGACTGTCCCTGTTACTAGACTGTCTCTGTGACTAATGACTAAGACTGTAAGACTGTTCCTGTGATTAATGACTGTAAGACTGTTCCTGTGACTAATGACTGTAAGACTGTCTCTGTGACTAATGACTGTAAGACTGTTCCTGTGACTAATGACTGTAAGACTGTCTCTGTAACTAATGACCAACAAAATGCTCAAGAAAAAAGTGCAACAAAGTAATACTTGCTGGTAGAAAGTAACCGGTTCTGATTGTGTGTGTGTTGTGCTGTTTTGACTTTGTGATTTATGTTGGTATATTGCTGGATTTTTTTCTGTTCCTCAGTCTGGCACTTGTCCCGTGTGTCGCCATGTTCTGACCACCTCTCTGGGTGAGCCCACGCCGTTCCTCTCCACCCAGGAGAACCCGTCCTCCAGCCCTAGCGCGGGACAGACCCGGTGAGGCGCCCAGCCGGTCGCTCGTCTCCTGTGTCCACAGGTTTTACAGAGTATGCGGGACTATTCAGTCTCAATCAGCATTTTCATGTACGTGGTCACAAAGAGGCTGTGCAAACTCGTTTTCTACGAAAATATGAATGATTATATATATATATATATATATCAATGTTACATATTAAGTTACAGCAAAGAATCTAACCGTAGTCAATAATTGTTTTGAGGAAAAACAAGCTTAAACCGTCATTAACCAAGTTTCACCTTCAGCAAAGTTGGAATTCAGTGTTGAAATAAAAACTCGGTGTAAATAAACTTGATTCTGAATTCAAAGTGTATGAATACTGTATTCTGTACTGACCCGTGATTAAATTATCGAACGTCAAGGTCGTTTTCCCCAAACACAGCACGGTTTACTAACAAGCACTTGATGAACTGGCCGACGTATTATTTGCTAATTTAATTGTTACTGGTTCAGTATTGCAGGTAAGAATTTGACATGTTTACTCAATCAGTGGTGAAAATGTTCCACACTATAACTCTGCACACAAACGGCTGCAGGTTTGATTCTACAGCACTAAGTATATACACACAATAGTAAGAGCTAGAATAGCTAGAATACTTGAATGTTTCAGGCTTTAGAAGAGACTGTATCTAGGTCTCTCTGTATTTACATAAAATGAAGTTACCAGTAATTATCATGTCTGATTTAGCTGTAGTGGCTATTTATTGATCAGTGAATCTTTTGAACTTTAACCTTTACCTAGAAGTCTAGAAATCCTTATACACCGTGTTTCGCAAATAATGTATTAGTTTTAAACTGCAATAGATTTATTCTGTTATCAGTGAAGACATTTGTGTCGATTAATCTTTTTCTACTAAGGAGTCGTGGAAGTTTGTCATTGCACGTTGACATTTCTGTGAAACCTCAGTGGTCCTGGGAATTGAACCCAATACCTTCTGATAACAGGGCCAACTCCCTAATCACTCCGTGTCTGATGCATCAGAAAATGTGATGCTTGAGGACTACAAATGGTAAACGGGCGCCTTGTGCTATTCATTTAAAAAAGCATTCGGTAATCAGATTATATTTTGTTATAAAAACAACGCATTACACATATTTTGTAAAACAAAATTTACATTTTGTGAAAAGAGCAACACTTCATAAACAACACTTTCATATGAACTGCATGAAACGTTTAGCCAAATCTGATACCTTAAAGAGCATTTTATTGTAAGTACAATATAAACATGTTGTGGGTATTATACTGAAGTGTGTATCACAAGAGTAAACAAGTCAGCTGCTGGTGAGGCTGTAGAAATGTGATATAAAAATGGGATTAAATGAAACCAAACAACAACCACTGACAAATTTTGTGTCTGATTTCATGGGGTTTGTTCATTCAACATGAGTCCAGTGTATCTTCTTTTAATCAAAACATAGAATTAATTTTCTGGGGAAAGAGGACTAACTAAATGCTCCTGTCGTATTATCTGTGAGGGGAGACACTGTCCAACAAAGTACAACAAAACAGACACCAGCCTCTTAACTCAAACATGATTTCAGTCTTAACTCGGCCGCGGGGTTACCCGTAATCCGCAGGATTTTATTCAGAACTGATCGGCCTGTTAACATTTCCTGACCAAACTGTTAGCACAAAAATCCAAACTGTGTAAAGCAGGACAGGATGGGACACCCTGGACGGGATGCCCCAGACAGGACACCCCAATCGGGACGTGAAAGTGAGCAGTGTGAAAGTGACCTTGGCGAAATTCAATTGGGAGGAAATAAACATTCACTGAGTTCACGTCGAGTTTACATTACAAAAGGCTTGGCATCGATTCACAAACCCCATCAGTGTTACTGTGCATTTCTTCTGAACATCACTTCGACACTTTGACACCTCGTTATTGGCAATTTTAGGAGTAGAATGTTACAAGGTGACGCTGAGTCAAACAAAGAAAAACAAAACCAAACTGTAACAAATACTGGCAAACAAATACAACAGTAGGAGTTATGGCAAATAGTATTAAAAATTAATAAAAGATAAAAATACAAAGAATATTACAATATTTCAAATAAATAAAATGACACAGATACTTGCTTTAAACATAAGAAACAAAAGTTGGAGAGCTCACTCAGCAGTAGTTTTAATGATGCAAGCTCAGCTTAAACAGAAACCACCACCGACCCCCGTTCCACCAGGAGGCACCGGTCAGGAGTTGTGATGGAAGAACCTGAAGCTCCAGTAGCTTTGTGTGTGTCTCTGTGTGTATTAGATCTACCAACAGTCCGTCAGTCAGTCGCTGTGCGGTCGACCCTCATCACGACTCGCTGCACCACGATGGGAGATACACTAAAGGTAAAAGTGGATTGTGTGGGTTCGTCTTCACGTATTTATGAAGGTCAGACTGTCCTACAGGTTCTGTTCGGTCTTTACCAGGCTTCAGAAGGTCCTACAGGTTCTGTTCGGTCTTTACCAGGTTTCAGAACGTCCTACGGTTTCTGTTCGGTCTTTACCAGGTTTCAGAACGTCCTACGGTTTCTGTTCGGTCTTTACCAGGCTTCAGAAGGTCCTACGGGTTCTGTTCGGTCTTTACCAGGTTTCAGAACGTCCTACAGGTTCTGTTCGGTCTTTACCAGGCTTCAGAAGGTCCTACGGGTTCTGTTCGGTCTTTACCAGGCTTCAGAAGGTCCTACGGGTTCTGTTCGGTCTTTACCAGGTTTCAGAACGTCCTAC
>JBBJLR010000087.1:10439307-10451434 GCA_037577145.1 Brachypetersius gabonensis
TAGCGGTCTTGGGAATCGAACCTGGACTTTCTGATCACAGGGCGAATGCCTTAACCACTAGGCCACCAGCTGCCCCCATAGTATGCTAGAGATACCATTTTCATGTAAATGAATGATTTTTAAAGACTTTCAGTATATTCTGATTTGTTGCACTACAGTTATTATTTTGATGTATTTTTCGAGGACATTTCTGCAAAAAGTTCAAAAGCCCGTTTCAGAGCCGACATGGTTCACAAAGTGTAGGTCAATGCTGTAAATGAAGTGATTTCCATACTGATGGTGGGTTCTGATATTTTTTCTGAATCTAATCTTCAGAGTCAGACAGCGCTTTAGTACTCAACGTGTTTTTCTGTGGTCTCGGATTGGTTTGCTCGGTCGTTGGTCCTCAAATAACCTGAGATAACTGTAGAAAATTTGGGGGGGGGGGGGGATGCTGATCCGCGTAAAACTGAAGGGTTACTGTATTTATGTACTTTTGATAAAATGGAACTTTAAAATCACCAAAGTGCATATTCCTGGAAGGTATTCAATGGCTGCAAGGCTACAGCACTACAGGTTTTAAATAATTAAAATGATTATACCAGCTGCACACTAGGAGCCCTGCAGAAATCTCTATAAATACTTTATTGGGAAAAAAAGTTTTGTACTCCAGTTTTTTGTTAAGAAATCTCTGCCTCTTACCAAGCCAGTCATGGTGAAGGACGACTGAAGAGCATGTAGTCGCGTTCACAGGCTGCTTATGTTTAATTAAACAGTGACACACGTCTTTTTTATATAACTGACCTGGGCTTCAGTGTCCAAGTCTGTTTATAGGTCTACTTCCTATTTTTTTCCCCCTATTTGGTTACTTTCTGTGCTGCCTGTCCGTAATCGTGCTAATGCCCTGATTAACTGATCACATAGTTATCACTGGATATCAATGGACATCATGACATTGGAAGCGGTGTTTGGAGACAGACAAACTTTGGATTTATGGGCAAAGAAAAACATTTGAACCGACGGACTTCCGGCTGAATTTTGCAGGCTCTGCTGAGAAGCGAAGTGTGTGGAATAGTAATAAAAATAATTAAACTTAAGAAGAACAGAGAGATGGTGAGGAGGCAGACTGCTCTGACCTTGTCGAAGTAGATCCTGATGGATCCAACATTGGTAGCTCCAACAGCGGTGAGTGAAAAAAAGCCGTGAGTCCACTCCCCGCTTAACACCACGCGTTCATTATGACAGAACAGCTCTTTAATCCACCGCGCCACGCCCGGGTTCACCGACATCAGGGAGCCTGTGAAACAAACACACACAAGTTTATTTTCTTCCCATAAAAGCAAGCAAGAGAAAGTCTTTAGCACCAGACGCAATAAAAACAAAATAAAACTAGTTCCAGACAGAGATTCAGTCATCTAACACGGTTTAACTAAAGCCTTTAGTATAAACTACTGCCACCTTCTAAATGTTTTGTTGTTCATGTGCCACCTTGTGGAGGAACCAATATAAAACAATATTATGTTTCCCTTTCCCACCAACCACATCCTCTAAACGCAACATTAACAGGGAACCACAGCCACGCTTCAAAAGGTACAGCAATTATTACATTTCTGACTGAACAGAACCAGAGGAAGAGGGACGAGGCGTCTCATACCAGGGAAGTGGCGTCTATGGGCGACCCTCCAGTCGGCAGGAGAGTGGAAGCAGTGGTAGTCTCCGGGGGCCAAATACACCACGCAGTGGAAGAGCTCGTTCCCCTCCTTCGTCACAAGCAGGTCCTGGAAGGAGCCAGGGTCTTCCTCATCTACCACACGCACGCACGCACGCACGCACACACGAGAGATTACACTACAGAACAAGACACCTAAAGTAATCCAAGCCCAGGCTCAGGCTCATTATTCCAGTGCAGCATCAGGCTTGGGTTTATCCCTAATAAATAAATTAATTAAATCAGTCAGTCACTATTATTCAGAAAAGGTTCTGACACGTATTGGTGGGTGAAGTTCAGAATATCCCTGAATCCCTGAAGCACTGTGAATAACTGTAGCTCTGAAAAGCCCGTGATGATCCGGGTTAGTTTTATGTTTGCCAGTACCAGTCGGGCCGGACCGTGAAGCCGTGGGTCCGGGTCGGTCTCAGGCTGGGCGTTTGGATTCAGTCTGCATTAGAGATCTAGACTAATGATATTAAAGCCTAAGTCTGTCTGCATGGGAGGTTCTCTGCAGGAACTCACCTCTGCTGAGGGCTAAGCTCTCGGTCCAGGTGTACGGACCCAAGAAGGTCTCCAGAGAGTAGGTGACCCCCTTCACCTGCTCCACCTCGCAGTTCTTCACCCGCCCAAAGTGGAGGATCTTCCCATCGGCTGGACTGATCTGGAAACACAGCAGAGGAAACTGGGTTATAATGACCTGCTAAGGATAATCAGCGGCTCTATTCAGATATAACTGGGGTTCTGCTCTGGGGTTCTGCCCCGGGGTTCTGGAGGTACATTGGTTTGTTTTTACTGTGTTCTGGGTGTATATGGTAGTAATGACAATAAAATACACTGCCAGAACTTCCTGACATTTGACTAACAGACGGTGTAAATCCTGATTATACTGAGTATTCAGTTCAGACCACATCATGTCCTGGATTTCCATGGAAAATCAACGCAGACTGAACCCAGGCGAGTCTGTGTGGAGGTGTTATTCAGAAGCAGGTGGGTAATTTAGACACACATCTGGCTGTGCAGTGAACACAATATGGTGTCATTCTGGATCAATTCCACAAATATTTGGTATCACCCAGCTCAGCCATCTCAGAACCAAACCTCTCTGTGGCATGTTGATTCCTCCTGGACCAATAGGAAAACGGCTCTGTCCTAACTCGTATACAACAGTTTTAAAATTAAAATTTCATGAGCATTTCCCCTCGATCGCTTGGTTGGGCTTTTTCAGATACCTGTAATTTTGCAGAGGCAACATACAGATCTCTAAAATAAACTGCAGAATGTTCCCAGTTTAAGTGTTGATCAGTATTCTATAAGTAGGATCACCAAACGTTTTTTTCCCCACAATAGCTCTCCGTTTCCTTCTCTATTCCATCAAAAGGTCACCAAACATTAGGCATTCCTGAATCGGAGGTCCTGCTGGAACCTCAAGGGGAACACTCCATGACTTCCTCTGAAAGTGGGGGTTTTGGGGTTCACAGAAAAGCGTTTTACCTGTTAGGCTCCAAACACTCAGACATTTTCTACCTTTATATTTAAAAAAAACCTCAAGCACTTCCAGTCAAGCCCGGAATTCTTCAGACCCCTGGCACATTCTGACTTAGTTACTTTTATTCAACCAGCAAGTTTCTTCTTGATTGGAAATGGCACAAGCGTCTGTATGAGAGCCTTAACTGTGGAGAAAAATATTTATTTACATTTGAACAAAACGTGGCATGTCCAACATTATTCATAATTTTTTTTGCATTATTCAAATATTTTTTTCCACAGTGACGCCTCTTGAACATCGTCTGGGAGACGCCTGCGTCATTTCCAATCAAAGAAGAGACTTGCTGGTTGAAAGTAAGTCAGAATAAGAGCTTCTGATAAAGGCCATGAACATAAACTCTGACACAAATCTAAGATTATTTTGGTGCAGCTGTAACAGTAGCTTATAACAGATACCTTTATTTAATTTAACTGATTTAGCAAGTTATTAGTGATTCTTGTTTCTTTGCGTTTTCTGTTTCTTTGTGTTCTGATTGTAAATTTTATAACTGAATAATAAAACATTATAATAGTAAAAAATTTAATAGAAACAGAAACTGATGAACCGTGCTGAATGATTTAGCTGCTACTGAAGAAACCTGTAGCTGCGAAAGGAGAGCGAGAGAGAGAGAGCGAGAGAGAGAGAGAGAGAGAGAGAGAGAGAGAGAGACAAAAAGAGAGGGCGGGGGGGAACTTGACCAGACTCTCAGCATTACCATCCAATACCTGGTTCAGCTCAATTATACTTCCTTAGATTAAACAAACCACCTGCATAGAATATCATTTGACACGTTTCAGTGATATATATTAAATATAGTTATGTTCCTAGAGAACCCGTATATATATATTCATGGAGAACCCTGGAGAACTGTTCAAGACCACATCAAAATACAAGACAATCTGGTTCCTTGGAAGCAAATTATGAATAAATGAGCCGTCACTCGAGACTTTGCTGGATAAAAAATTGAACACATACCACACAGTGGGAGTCACAGACCGGCCTGGCCTGGGGTTTCAGCTTGCGTCTGAAGAACTCGCCCAGGTTCCTGTAATGCTGCAGGTCCTCCACAGCTGCCTCCTTCATGTTGACCCCAAATGTCCATATGTAAAGTCTAAAAATGGGCTTCCGTAGCCAGGTGGGGAGGTCGACCTGGTTGAGTCGGCCCCAAGCTCTGGAGAGTAGCCGTGTGGGAATGGACTTATATATGGTGACCTGGACCAGAGGACAGACGGTTAGAAATACAGACAGGATTCAGCCATATTACACTGCAGTCTACTTATCCAGAACCAGACCGGCCGTGTAAACAGTCTATTCTGATCCACTAAACAGAACAAACCAGGTTTAACAACCGGAAAATGTGGAATTAAACTATGTAACTGGAATATAACCAGAATGATGAATTAGCCATGGCCATATATTCCTGTTTAGATACTCATGATACCGTGATATATAAATGTCTGATAAATGACTGGTATCGGATTGGATTGGAGTCTTAATTCAGAGGTCAGAACTGAATTCAGAGAGAAAACACTAAATTTTTTCCAAAAACTATACAACCAAGTAGGATGAGAGAGAGAGAGAGAGAAAGAGAGAGAGACAGAGAAAGAGACCCCAAGTTTGAGAGAACCCCCATTTTCTAAAACGTCTTAACATTTTAATAGAACTTATGCAGGTACTGCAGCTTATACAGAAAGTACATGAAATGAACATTTCAGAATTAAGACTGAAATTTTTTCACTTTAAAGGGCCATAAGCCATTTAATCAACTCAGAATAATTGTTTTTTCCACATTGTGATCCAGGAAACTAACCCCGGACTGTTTGTGTAAAATGCAATAGTCTTGTTTTTATTCAGCTCGGTTTAAAACACAGTTTATAGCGAGTAGCAGTTCAGCAGTTTGATCTAAAGCGACTGTAGCTGCAGTTCTGCAGACCCTGATAAATCCGAGCATGCGGTCCCGGCCATCAGGAGCACAAAGCATTCCTCAGTTAACGGAGCCCCATCAGGACAAAGGGCCTTTCACAGCCGGCTGGATGGGGGGGATGGGTGGTGTGGTCTGCCCTCAGTGCCCCCTCCCCACCTCACAGGTTTCAAATCCATCTGGTGAAGGTTTTCGAAACCGAGTCGGAGGAACAAGTTTTCATTTGGCTTTAGAACATTTTAACCACGAGCTTCTCAAAAACAGCACGACAGCTTAGCTTGGCACAAACGAGGCCCAAACATAAACAACCAGCACCAGGACGAGGGGGCGTGGCGAACGAGGACCAAACAAACAACCAGCACTAGGGGGCGCTTAGCTGTTGTGCTGTTTTTGAGAAGCTCATGGTTCTAAAAGCAAAATGAAAACTTGTTTACATCACCAAAGATTAACAGACAAACATTTATTTCAAAACAAGGCCTGAATCCGTTCGCCTTTACTAACAGACGATTACTAGGGACGAACCAATATGAGATTTCAATAACTATGTGTTACAATGACAATGCGTCACTGAGGCCAATAACCGATCACTTGACTCGCTCAGCCTTCGGGAATTCTCCCGCTCAGCAGCCAATTATAAAAGATCTATTCTGCAACAAGAACTTTGCAATATGATTATATTTATATTTTAAACTGTGTTTGTTATTATGAAGTACATCTATATGCTTTTCTGAGCGCATTGAGAACAATACTCCAAGAACTCAGGCCAGCTGCACATTTCATTACAAACAAAGCATAATCAATCATGTTTGATTAAACTTGATGAGTAATTTAATTCAGAATTTAACCCCAGCTGGGGAGTGTACTACAATTTGTACACAGATTTCATTTTGATTTAAATGGAGCACGTCTGTCTCTTTGTCCCGCTGCAGTTCATCAGATGTCACATGAAGTGTATGGTGAAAATCTCCTGAGTGTGCGATATTGTTGCTGTACTGTTCATCTAATGTTCAGCTGTGGTGACAAAATGTTCTGGCCACGTCCAAACTTACACAGATGTTTCTGAAAGACACTGTTTTTGTTTATATATATATATAAAAAAAAAGTGTCCACACGCAGTCGCAAAAAACGCTGTTAAAAGCACGCCAAGGCAGCAGGGGGTGCCATCACCTTTCGATATAACCTTTTCACAACGTGGCATTGTCGATGAGAACTTGATGTAAACTCGGCACATGCTGTGATGTCATATGAGCGGCGCACAGTCTGACGCCAAGTGCTCCGTTTTTCAAAAACGCAGAGTTTTCAGAAATCACCATTTTGGCCCGAGTTTTCAAAAAAAGCGAGTTTTCACACGCAACCAAAACACTGTTTACATGTGGAGGAAAGGACAAAATGCCATTTGCACGTGGACTAAAGGACAAAATGTTGTTTAAGTGTGGAGAAGAGGACAAAACGCACAGAAACTCGTCCGTTTCAGAAACACTGTGTGTGTGGACATGACCTCACTCTTATCACCACTCCAGTACAGCAGGACTCGACTATTTTTAACACTGTAAACTTGTTTCTGGATACTGAGATTTTGTACAGTTCAGATTTGAATCACACACACACGCACACACACACAATCCTGGGCGCTGTGCCCTTCTCTATGACTTACTCTGCTGGTGGGCCGCCAGCCCACCTTGGCGAGGGGCTTGAGAACTCCGAATGGCAGGATGTAGTAGAGGAAGGACAGTGGCCATGAGCGCAGGCGCGCGGCGGGTCGGGACATGCAGTTCAACTGTCCGAGGCGCCGCCGCAAGGCCAGCTGGGGGAACTGCAACCTGCATAACACGCATGACACATCCGGTCAGACCCAGCGAGCAACAAACCACGACAGAACACGGACACAGGAATCGCAAACCGGGGGCGGGGACACAGAAAAAAGTAAAGGTCAACAGAAGACAGACAGAGAGACACAAACACACACAGATCAAACAATCAAAACTACAAATCAGGCCCCTAAAGCCTCCACTGCCGGGTCTAAATCACCCGCTTCTGAATTTCAGCCTCTGGTCTTGCTTATAATGACCTGCAGGGATTCGGCACTGCGTCTCCTGAACAGAAAGAAAAGGAGCTGAAAAACAGAGCTTGTGTTTGAACGAGGACATGGAAACAAACGACAGAGGAAAAGTCTAAATGTGCCAGAAACGTGTAGCAGTCCTGCGCAGAACAGGTGCTGCGTTTTGGTGTGTGGCTGGAAAAGCTCCAGCTGAGATGTGGTGGTGGGGGGGGGGGGGGGGGGATCTCGGCCTCTTGTGGAGGATCTGTGCACTATTTTTAGCTCCAGTGCAGGAAGGCGGCGCCACTGGATCACAACTGTGGAGCAGAGAGGGGCGAGCGCAGCGCCTCGGCCTGGAGCGAGAGGAACCGGCAGGGATGGGATCGGATGGGGCGGGCGGCTTGGTGGGTAAAGCCAGATTAGCTTTAGTGTGTCAGTGAAGTGGGTCATATTTGGCCCTGAAAGTGATGAGCCAGCACCAGCAGGCCTGACAGAGATGGGCTGGACCGCAGCCATGACGGCTATCTATAGGTGCTAATACACTGTTACAGTGTCTGCTCTAATCAGGATGAGCCAAGGAACTGTGAGGCTTAGACACCGACACTGACACACACGCGCGCAAACATGAACCTCTCGGTTTAAGGAGAAAGACAGTCCTCTGGTTCTTAAAAATCCCTCTCCTCTGTAAATCTCCTCCTTCCACCCCCTTCAATAGCGTCACCTAAACTGTCCACTATGGATATTTAACATTAAAGCCCTGCAGTGCTGATCTGAAGGGTTTTAACTGATAATCTGGCACAAACATCTGACAAAGCTTTCTTTCTTTAAATAAACTTCAGTTCCTAACCGCCTACAACCTCCAGGTCTTTTGATCCAAGCATCCCCACGAATCTCATTTCACTTTATGGTGAGACGATCACACCTTACCGACCCAAACCGGGAGCGGCCCGTCAACAGAACCACCATGACTGTCCCGACTTCAAGATCTGAGCCTGTAACACACACTACCGCTGCAGTCACTCTCGTCTCATTACATAATCAATAGATCTGTCCGAGAGATAATCGTGTCCTTATAGTATAACAATAGTGTAAGTACAGAAAATTCAGGGGGTTACATTCCAAGAGCCCCCACGTAGAATGAAGACCCACAAAGTTGTGATGTGGTTACATTTATTTTTTTTTTAAAAGCCTATTTTTTTGTGTAACCCCTAAATCTGCTCCCAGAACAGTTTACTTTCATTTTAAACCCGTATCTGTACTGTACAGTTTACACTGAACTGCTGTCTCCCCAAGAGCTAGAATGTAAATAGTGATGTTGCCCCTGAATAGACTGGACTGGAATTCATGCGGCGCCTTTTCTTTGGTATAAGCAGGTAAATACAGCAATAAATTCATTTGGTTTACAGTAATAAAAGTACAGGCTTTAAGGAGAAGAAAACGAAAAACACGAGAAACACTCGAGATGCTCCACGGGGGGGGTGGGGTTTGGGGGGGGATTCTGGATTGCAGCTGCGTTAAAGGGCAGCAGCCAATGAGCAGCAAGGAGAAATAAATAACGCTCTCGGATTGGCTACTTTCAAAACTCCTTCCTATGAGTACAGCGGTGTTTCACCGTCCCAAGACGCCTTTCTTTGTGTTTCTCTCCAGAGAACCAAAACATTTATAGTTACTTTTATATGGAAATATAGCTGGGGTCTGGTGTTGTAACACAGTGGGCATCAACAACAAACATATTTTACTAGGACTTCACTTAACTGTAACCTATTTATCTACAGTATTTATACCGTGAATTTATGAATATAGTATAGTGTGTTTCATATTGATTAATTTTACATTGTTCGTGTCTGTTCATAAGCAATTTCCTTCAGGGTCAGTAAAGATTCCTAAGAACCTGGAGAGGAACTGGTGAAAGATTATAACATTTAAGGCAAAACTGTGAAGATGTTCACCTTCAGTTCTCCAGTCAAGCCCTTCAGCCACGAGGGTTGTGTCCAAAATCACGAGATAAACAGGATGTAAAATTGGGACACCACACATCAATACGTAAAGACGTTTAGAGCAATACTGCAGAGACGCAGTTCAAGACTCTGTCTAGCACCCAAACATTCGCTGTTTACCTTTAAAAGAATGAAATCGTTTCCTTTTTTTTGTGTAATACTATTTTTGGTGTAAAGTTTTCTGTGTATTTTTCATTTGTGTAAAGGTACAACAGGCACAAATGTAGGATAGAATGCATTCAATTCTAAGGCCTAGCACATCCTATAATCTTAACAGATTCTGCAGAATAATTAGACATTTTTTTTCAGGTTAAAAAAAAAAAAAAAGATTCATCCTTAAAAGCGAGAATTTTAAAATGCACATAATTATGAAGAGGTCTCGATATCAACTGATCTGTATGCAGTAACCCTGCAGATGCCCTGCCACAGCAGCGATGACAGTAAATAGCAACCAAACAACAGTAGCTTTAACTGGTATTTTAGCCGCAGTGGTTAATTACTTTATACTACACTGTTGCTTTAAACTGCCCTGAGGTTCTCAGTAGTGCTGCTACTCGTATTTGATGCATTGCTGCCCCTCGCAGCCCGTCCGAATGCGTTCCTGTTGTTCTCGGTACAGATCGTGAACCATTCCGGCGGGTTCCGCGGTGGGCTCCGGTTCATTAGTGTGTTAAAGGCTTTGCCGCCCTTCCCCCAGCCTGCCCATCCCAGCCCAGCCCAGCTAGGCGCAGCGCGTCGCGGCTAAAGAGGCGTGAAGAGCACTGCGGTTCTCTTGTTATTCTCATCACACAATTAAAGCGCCGGTGCTTCGCTTGGCTTGATGCTAGGGGCTGAAAATCAACAGTCGATCTAATGAATGGGACAGCTGAAAAGAACCTAGCCACTGAACATCCAGTTCTGTCACATATAATAAAACAAACACACAGTGCATCCTAAGGCTCAGTGGCTGTTCTCTGACCGGTCTCTCTCGTTCAGTGCAGAACACACTCGGCCGGCCCTGGCTGGACGGTGGCCTGCCCGGATTCCCTGCGCCTCACTCTCTGCTGCACGGCCCAGATCCAGGCTGAGGGCCTGTATGGTGCACGGTTCGAGGCTAAGGGCCTGTATGGTGCACGGTTCGAGGCTAAGGGCCTGTATGGTGCACGGTTCGAGGCTAAGGGCCTGTATGATGCACGGTTCGAGGCTAAGGGCCTGTATGATGCACGGTTCAGGGCTAAGGGCCTGTATGGTGCACGGTTCGAGGCTAAGGGCCTGTATGATGCATGGTTCAAGGCTGAGGGCCTGTGTGATGCATGGTTCAAGGATGGCTAACATTCGCTCCGCTGGCCACATGAACTTCCTGGCAGAAGCTTAAGGGCATTACGCCACAATTAGGCCAAATGCAGCCCCACAGCTTTGTGCTCCGAGGGAGAGAGAAAGGTACCAGAGAGTCAGGCCACACACTCTTTACACATTCTACACTTCCGGCCAAAGTCCACACATCATCCCTGCCTGCCAAACACACCACACAGACCTGTCCAGCACACCACAACCCCGGAGCTCCCACGATAAACGCCAGTTTAACGGGACCAAAGCTCTGAGAATGTAATTCTATGTACCCACTACACTGCCTTTTGATAGAAAAAAATGTCTTGTTAAAATGAAGCCCGGAATAAACAGAAAACCCCACAGTTTCTGCTCTGCAGCTCCTGTCATCCCTCCTGTCAACTATTATTTCAAATTCTAAGTCCCTCCATCCGTGGCATGCTCTTGTATCACACGCACTCTCAGGCTGGGGTCTAATCCAACACCACACTCTCTCCCGGTACCTGAAGCGGTTGTGGTGGCTGAGCGGACCCGCGCCCCCCGGGGCTCCAGGGCCTCGGCTGCGGGCGCTGCTGCTGCTGCTGCCGCCACCCGCGGCCCCCCCCGCCGCCGCCGCAGACACAGAAGAAGAGGTGGAGCCGAGCGTCCGGAGGCGCCGCGCATCAACCCTGACTCTGTGGAGATTGTAGCAAGAGGACGGCCTGTGCAAAGCCCTGCAACATCTCACCATTTCCCCACCCTGCTCCAGTGCTGCCGCTGCTGCTGCCGCTGCTGCAGGTTCCGCTGACACATGATCACTGTGGAGGGATTAGTGCGCTCCACCAGCTCTAGTCCGCTCTCTCTCTCTCTTTCTCTGTATCTCTTTATTTTGATCTCTTTCTGTATCTCTCGCTCTATCTCTGTATCTCTCTCTCTATATATATATATATATATATCTCTGTATCTCTGTACCTCTCTCTCTCTCCTGTGGTCCCTCTCCCAGTGCTTCTCCTCTGCAAAGCTTCAATCCCAGCCCCCCTAAGCCGGTCAGCGTGGCTGTGATTGGCTGGTACACTGACAGACCCGCCCCCTGGCAAATTCCCGACAGAGGCGAGTGGCTGAGCTCCCGTTGGGACTGGGCTGAGAAGGTGGGGGTGGTTCTTTTTCTCTAGAAAAAGACAATACAGCCAAGTTTGTATTCACTTGGCCCAGCTCCCCTCACCCATTCATTGCTGAATTCATCCCTTCATTCTTTCAGGGTGGGGAACAGCCTCATGCCGAGCTCCTCTGAACACATATCTTTGTTTAAAACAGTCAACCATACACACACACACACACACACTCAACTACAAGCAATACACAACAGAATCATTAGTTTTTCAGGTTTCCTTATTTATGCTCAAACGCATATTTTATCACTTAGCACTATATAAAAATGTGTTAGCCACAGGTATAAAATTACAACACAAAATGTAGGTAAACTGACTTTAAACAAACACAACCACTCCTCCTACTTCAGTGGTGCCCTCTCTCACTTGTTTATATATATATAGATGGATAGATATTGTATTGTGTGTGTGTGTATTCATCTCTGTACACACACACAAAAACACACACAAAAACACACACACACACACACACACACACACACACACACACACACACACACACA
>JBBJLR010000087.1:10471580-10483022 GCA_037577145.1 Brachypetersius gabonensis
TGTGTGTGTGTGTGTGTGTGTGTGTGTGTGTGTGTGTGTGTGTGTGTGTGTGTGTGTGTGTGTGTGTGTGTTTAGAGCAGCTTTTCTATGGTCTGTATTCCAGCAGCTTCACTCCTGATTCAGTTTCTGATGGAGTCTCACACACACACTCACACACACACACACACACACACACACACACAAACACACACGCGCGCACTCTGCTCTTAACATCACTGCTTTAATTGTTGCAGTTGTAAAGTGTAGTTTGACATTTCTTAGGTATAATACATTGTTTTATTTGATATTCCTAACATTTCTATTTATTTTCTCTGTGTGGAATTTTGCATTAAGTGTTGGCCAATAGTGATGCACATTTTACACAGACACACTCATTACGTTTTACAGTTTTCAAATAGAACCGTCAATAGCTCTTCACTGAAGGCCACATTCGTAAACCTTTCTTGACAACTGCCATAAAGGCTTATTAAAAAGTGTCCACTTGCTTTTTACAGTCAAATCATAGAATCAAACCTTGTATCTCCATCTTTGTTGTTTGATTACAATTTCTACAGTTTGAAAACAGACATTACAATGTAATTTTTTTACAATGTGGACCTCAGTTTCAGAAGGATCATGTGTCCTGCCACACCGCACAAATGGCTTAGGAATGGCTTGAGGAACTTGACAAAGAGTTCAGTGTAATGGTATTGGACTTGGGTTCAAGGACGTGGCCTCCAAATACCCTAGCTCTCAATCTGATTAAGCATCTGTATGTTATCATTGACAAAGAAGCCCTACCCAGGGAAGCCCCAACTTACAGGACTTAACAGCTCTTGGTACCAAATACCACAGCGCATCTTCAGAGGTCTTGTGGAGTCCATGCCTCAAACGGTCAGAGCCATTTTGGTGGTCGAAGGAAGATCTCCATAATATGGGGTTTAAATGTTATGGCTGATCAGTGTTCATGGACATTTCTGCCAAAATTAGCTTTTAATGAAGATCAACGGCACGGAAGATAGAATTAAAGATATTTGTACTGCTTGCTTTATAGACAGTCCAGGACTAAAGTAACAATTCATGCTTGAAAATGTTGATTCTTGCTCAGTTAGCAGTAAAGCACTTTTTTTCTGCGGAATTCAATCACTTCATAAAACATTACTTGCTGTTTTGTACACCAGTTGCTTGCCCTCTCGGAAAGCTCAGGTGTTGCAGGCCTCAAATAGTCCAGGCTCTGTTTAATGAGTTTCTGTTGGAATACAATAATCCCTTGCATTTCCCAGGGGTTATTTTCCAAGAGCACCCGCGTATAGTGAAAAAACGCATTGTTTTGGTAAAAATAAACGCCTAAAAATGCCTATTTCTATGAGGTAAACCCAGAATATGCCCCCAAATCTGCTCCCAGAACACTTTAAATTCAGTTTAATGCATTACAATTATAGAAAATGGGAAGGAAAAACCGTATTTGAATTTAAATTCCTCGCCTAGGTAGCGGGATAAAAGTTTACACCCGGATTTAAAGACGGACGTGCGTCTGAATAGAGTTTAAAATCCATTCAGACGGGAAAAATCTACCAAACCATGGAGTTTAAAATGTCTGAGTGCTTTCCGTGCCGAGATATGCAACTCGTAAGATCGCAAGACAAAAGTATTGGGACACCGCAGGGATGGGATTGGGTCCCCTTGTGTGAAAACATCCAGAAAAAATATATTTATTGCCACAAAAAAAGAAAAAAAAGGCAGAGGATATTTGCAGTTTACGCGTTATTGGGGGGATTTCAGCGTAAAACTATGAGTTCGGTTCTCAAAAACCATCCGCGTGTGACTGAATCCGCCACTCCTGATCTGCGTAAAACTGGGGGATTACTGGTGTTGGCAAGTGCCGTACTTGCTGCATTCCTCAGCTACGACTCAGCGAAGGTCCTCCTAGTCATAGTTCTTTTAATAACTTAATAACTTTACTCTTTGTCTTATAATGTAAAGTGAACACATTTAAGAATATTATTTGTAATAATAGTATTAATTCTTAGATTTTCTACCAGTTTAAACTTTTTGGATACATAATACAAATAGTTTATCTTATTTCAAAAAAAAATTTATAAAGTAGCAACATTATCTGGCAGCAGAATTACAGTAAGTCAAAATTTACTGAATTAAATGCAGATTATTAAATGCAAAATGTTTAAATAAGTAAAAAATCTTTTAATACATTTCACAAAGAGAATCATTAAATATAGTAGATTTATGATGACTTCACTTGCCAAGGTATGACCTTTTCATTGTTTTCAGCTTTGTTTTCATTATCCTTATATGCAGTAAATGTCAAGTATCCGCTTAGACCAAACATAACAGTGTTTTGCAATCGTACTGTAAATGCACTTTTCTGAAACATGTAAAATGCATAATGGTGTGGAGCGGCACTGTAGAATTGCCCTATGAGAACACAACTGTAACAGCAAAACTACGTACTTTAACCGTTCATGTTTGAGTCAACAGTGACGTAATCAAGGTTTTGTCCCACTATTATCCTGGGGAATATAATTCTAATCAGTTTAAGGAATTCTTCCACTTCTAAACATGAAATGTTGCATCAAGATTAGGGGGCTGGCTGTGTATGAAGCAGGAATGGACAGTTTGGTGAGTGCTGCACCCAAATAAACCTGGTTATTAACTAAGGACTTTAATTAGGCATAATCAGGAGTCTTTATCCATGTTTACAGGAGCTTTGCCTATCAGGGACCCCTGTAAGAATTTATTTCAACCACACCCATCACTATCTATCTTCACTAATGAGCTGTGCTGCTTATTAGTCAAACTAGACATTATTCTGTATGGTTGAACAGAATATGTGTTTTAACTTAAATTTGTGGAGAAAAGCCTATTGCTGGATCCGTGTAAATTCTTATAGGAGTCCCTGATAGGCCAAGCTAGTGGAAACATGGACAAAGACTCCTGATTACGCCTGATTGAAGTCCTAAACATAACCTCTTGTAAATGAATGAGTCCTTGTTGTTCAGAGATGCACAGCTGTCTGTAATAACAGTGCAAGGAGATAGAGATTAACCACAGACCCGCCTTGCTCTCTGTTTTCAGTACTTGCATGAAAATGGTGTTGTGCACCGGGACCTGAAACCTGAGAATCTCTTGTATGCCACCTCAGCACCAGATGCTCCTCTTAAAATAGGTATGTACTAGACTGTCTCTTTCAGATACACTCTTATAGATAAGTTTGATTCAAATGAAGGTTCTTTGAATGCATACATCTCATTTACAAAAACAGTTAATAGGTATACATTTCTTAAAAAAACCCTAGTGGACTTTTTTTTTTAAATAAAAAACAATTTTTAAATTAAAAAAAAGTATAGGGACTATAACCTGATGGGATTTTCCTTTACTACTTGGGCTGAAATTCAATAGTTGGATAGAACATCAGGTTCACAAATCAATTTAGATCAAGGCATGCTTCTGAAACATTTCTGATGTGGGTTTCTTGATTATTTCAGCTGACTTTGGTCTATCAAAAATCATGGATGACCAAGTCACGATGAAGACGGTGTGTGGAACCCCTGGATATTGTGGTGAGCTTGTTAATGTGGCCTCTATGACCCATTTCCACACAATCAAAAGTTTCAAAACAACTCCCTTTCCTTTACGTATGTCTCTCCTGTTTGCTTCTCCATCTCTTCCAGCTCCAGAGATCCTCCGGGGATGTGCTTACGGGCCTGAAGTTGACATGTGGTCTGTGGGAGTTATCACGTACATTTTGTAAGTGACACAACTTCCCAGTCTTAAGTTATCTTTGCAAAAGTGATACGCTTATTCATGTCTTTTTCTCTCGCATCTCAACGCCTCAGCCTCTTTCGTTTGAAAGATATTGTCCTGTGGCTTTTACAAACCAGAGAGACATAGTTACAGACAAAACCACTCACTGATGAAGTAAATAACACTGATTGTCTTGTTACAACTGTCCATGTTTAGTAAATAAACATTCAGGGTCTCTTAGTTGACTTGTGATGTGCAGGGATATGGGCCTGTGACCCCCAACACAATGTCAGACAAGAGTTGGAACATCTATGAAAATTAGGGATGTACCAAATATTCTGGCATCAAAAATATTCGTCCGAAAATGGCAAAAAAATGCATTTTTGGTTTCAGTTGAATTTTTTTTTTTACAAGACCAAAACATTGATGACGCAATCAACAACCACAACCTGCAGCACCAGAATGGATCTCTGCCATGTACCGCATTCCATATATCATGCGGAAAGCCGTTTGTAAAGCACGCAATCCCAAAATTTCTAGAGGGGGTGCATCCACAAAAACTTCCTCAACATTGGGATTCATTTATCATATAAAATCAAAACATTCCGATGGAGCTCTAGAAGTGAAGAGACCCTTCGAGCACACCCACTCCGTCTGTGTTTCTGAAAAGGCAAGAAAGTTTTCCAGTGATTCCAGTTAATATATGGGCTGCCAGTCTCTGTTTTAATACACTATTTTGTTAAAGGCCTACAGAGATTGTTGTTTATCTTTCAGCAGTTTTTAAAGCACTGTGTTCATGCACTTTGTTCAGAATAATAAAATGTATTTGAATTCGTTGGTTTTATGAGAGATTTTTAATTCTATAATATTTCTGCTGTCTTGCTTTTAGGCTATTAATGAGTGGGGACAAGTAAAATATTTTATTTCAAATTTTATTTTATATTCTGCATTGTTGATGATTCTTTGAACCATGAATATTGATATATATTATTAGTTTAATGATGTAATTAAACACACAGTCTCAGCCATAACGGCAATATTCGGCTTTCGGCCAAGTGTTTCCTCATTTTTGGTTTTCGGTTTCGGCCAAAATAAATAAAAACATTTGGTGCATCCCTACTGAAAAGGTTTGTGGGGCATTTCCTTTCAGCAGGGGGGACAAACCATGACACAGTATGGGTTTCTCAAGGCTCTTTGATTCACAAGGGCAATGACAGCTATCCAATCTGATCCAAACCGACAGAAGGGCTACTATGGCAAAAGTCACCAAAATTTTTAATCTGGCTAGTGAGGCAAGTGCATGCAAACAGTGCACCATATGCTGCCGGGTGTACCACAGACCAGCCAGAGTGTTCATACCACCTAGAATGAGCATATGAGTGTCAGAAATGATCCTTGGAGCTTTGAAAGACAGCTGGTCCACAGAGGTTTTGCGTTTAGACAGTGTGGATAGTCGGGTATTTTGATGGCACCAGCATGCACCGTGGGAATGAGCCAGTCTTAGAATTTAGGTAGTGGCCTAATGCGTAGGATACTTGCTTCTGGACCAAGAGGTAATGAGTTTGAATCCTACCTTCAGTACACCACCACTGGGTTCCTGATCAAGACTCTTAAGCTCAAGTTGCTCCAGGGAGACTGTCCCCTGTAGTTAGGGAATGGACGTCACTTTGGATAAAAGCGTCTGATAAATAATATAAATGGTAGAGGAACCCATTGTTGCAGAACAAGTACATGCCTTTTGACAGTGTCCTTTTGTCATCCGGATAAATACCCTGCCATTCTTCAATGAAGAGTTTCCTTGGTCTCTAATCTAACCATCATGTGTGGGATATGCTGGAACAAGTCCAATTTATGGACTTGCAGGACTTCTTGGTAACAGATACCAATGGGTGCCTCTATGCCTCTGACAAGAAAGAGAGATAAAAAATTATCCTGTGACCACCTCTGTAAACTTTCTTTCATTGACACTATATGGTAAAAAGTATGTGGACACCACTAATTACCATGCAATAAAAATATTTCTCTAAAATGTTAGCACATGGTCATTCAGTCTTCATAGAGAAACATAAGCAGTATTGAAGTCTAGTCATATGGAAGAGTTCACTTACTACAGATAAGTCCCTGTCACAGGATGCCATCTGTGCCACAAGATAATCAAATTATAGACTTGCTAGATATACTCTAGTTGACTCTAAGTGCAATTATTGTGAAATGGAAGCTTTGGAGTAGTCTTTTGAAGCCCCTTCAGCAAAGGACTATGCTTTATGAAATGAGTTTCTTATGAAATTATCAGATGCCTAAACAATACAAGCATTGGCTGGAGTGGTGTAAAGCATGCGTCATTATCTGACAGTGGGATGGATTTGCCAGATGCCAGTAGAACACTACCTTCTGGAATGCAGAGTGCCAGCAGTAAAGTTTGGGGGAAGAAAGAAAATGATCTGATGTTGTTTTCACGTTTTGGACGGCGTCCCTTGGTTCCAGTAAATGTTAGTTATTTTATATTATGAATGCCGAGGTATATAAATACATTTTAGACAATAATGTACTTATGGCATTTGGAGAAGGCCCTTTCCTGTTGCACCATGATTTTGTACCTGTGCACAAAGTGAGGTTTGATCGTCCATAAAGACTGGGTTGATGGTGTAGAGCAGGCCTATTCAACTAGCGGCCCGCAGGCCGGATCAGGCCCTTTTGAACTCTTTTATGGACCGCAAGACTGCCAGTAAATCAGTGTGGGATTTGTGTGATGTAATAAAATTATGGGTTTTGGACCATGATTGGCTGGTAGTCCCCCACTACATTCGCCAAGATTGGTTATTTGCTGTGTTGTATGGAATTATCCAATCCGAGCACAGAAGTGGCCGTATTATTAGCCAGTTGCAGCTGAAAAAGGTGGGATTTGTCAGAAAATGGGTGTGTTGAAGAAAAAGCAGAACAGTGTTGGCGGTAAGGAAAGAGAATCCGGTCACACACACAGCGAGGGGAGAATCTCTGTAGTTTTAGCTCGGTGATGTATCCACTCTAACGACTTTAACTGTCAGAGTTCTCATTTAGAACCGGACAGCGTTGAAACAACTATGTTTGACGGTTAAAGCGATCATCGGGCATACCGGGTCGATGGTAAATTTGGGCCGGCTTACGAATCCCGCAGAGTTAGTGTTCAAGTGAGTATTGGAATGGGTGAAAATAACCCATAATGATGTACCACATGATTATTGGTGCTAGGCATGCTGGTAATTATAACCTCCAAATGGTTCTCGTTGTGGTCATTACACGGTTTTATGGTTTTAGCTGTTCAATGGTGTAAAAAACTACAGCTGACCATTGTTATTGTGTACAAAACAGCTTAAACTGATCGTCCCTAAGTATGGTATTAAGTGAACAGGACTGTTTCACTCATTACGACTCTAAAGGACTGTAATATGTTTAAGCAAACTAAAGTGGCCTCTTATATTCACACAAGAACACACCACAGCACACAAAACGAACAGTGTGAAATTCTTTCTCTGCATTTAACACATTTAACCCATTCACCAAGCAGAGCAGGTGGTTGCCAGCAATGAGGGACGCCTGGGAACGTTTTCTTAGAACCAAACGAATAATTTTTGTGCTAAATTATTAAGAAATATATAATTTACTTATTTTGTAACATACATATTAAACGCAGCTAAATTTCCATATAAAATATAACAATATAAATGTTTTAGTCCTTTTGAGAGACACAAAGTAACCTTATATTGGCTGCAGTCCAGAATTCAGCATCAGAACAGTTTCAGTGTGGAGCGTCTCGAGTGTTTCTCTGAGTGATCTCCTGTTTTTCCTTTTGTTCTTCCTAAAACCTGTATTTTTATTACAGTAAATTAAATGAATTTATTACTGTATTTACCTGCTTACACCAAAGAAGAAGGTGCTGCATGAATTCCAGTCCAGTCTACACAGGGGTAACATCTCTATTTACATTCTAGCACTGCAGGAGACAGCAGTTCAGTGTAAACTGTACAGTACAGATACGGGTTTATCTTTAGGGGTTTATCTTTACAATGAAATTAAAGTGTAACGCTTTTTTGTAAAGTTTTTCACAAATCGCGGGTGCTCTTGGAATGTAATTCCTCAGAATTTCTGAGGTCTAATGTATCGCCTATTACAGTGTCACTTAGTGGAAAAATTATGTAGAAATTTTTGTGCCTACTCCAAATGAGATCCTAAGTTCATGTGCCATGTTTGGTTTAGATGCATCAAACAACGTTTTAATTATAACCCCATTTCTGGTTTGGTGGTTTCTCCATTCAGATTCAGTCAGATATTCCAGACAAGTGAAAGTCAAACATCTATCTGAAACGTCATCTTTAGCAAACATGCTGTAGATTGGACAACATTTTCAGTAACTTAAGAGTAGCAACATTTTTTTTTTTAATAAATATCCAATATGGCAGCCATATCAGTTAGGTTGACTCAACAAGTTTCCAGGTGTTGGCCTTGAGAACTTCTCTGGTCTATCCTGATATATTAATTAGTTATTGAAGACATCAACAGTTACCACATTTTTGATTATTACAGTGGTCAAATGAAGCAGAATTTATTGTGCGTCCTCTGAATTTGACTGACTTCCATCACTAGGAAACATAATGTACTTAAAATGTGCTTAACTCTTAATTTACTCCTGACATTACACCAAACCCCTTCAGTTAAATTAAAGTGGCTGTTAATATGTGAAACCACCCCTTAATTTTACCTTAAAATGAGACTGAAGGCATGAGTGTGAAAACCCTTAATCTTAAATTTAAGGCGTTAATTTCTATTATTTAAGGGACAAGTTTGAAAAAGTAATAGACACATGAATCCCTTAATTTTTGTATGGGAAATTAAAAATTAAGGTCATTTGGGGGGTAAAATTAAGGCGTTTGGTTTCATACTACTAAGTTATGACCTTACTACCCGTTTGCCGACAATTTTGGCTTCGTCTTGTGGATCTGTCTTGGGATCTCCCAAGACCACAATCAACATGATATAAACTGGCAATTTAGTGTACAGATTCAGTATTAAACATTACTTCTTATTTGATGTTTGATTACCAAAATATTGTCAGTAAAAACAACAACTGCATTATTAAATGTACATTCAACCTGTTGTGAGATATGTGATACAAACAAGCGTTTTATGAATTACTGAATGTCGAGAGGGGTTTATTAGCCATCACTGATTAACATTTACTGAATGTTCCTCTTTTTCTGTGTTCCTCTTCTCAAAGGCTGTGTGGCTTCGAGCCTTTCTTTGATGACCGAGGTGACCAGTACATGTTCAAGCGCATCCTGAACTGTGAATATGAGTTTGTCTCCCCCTGGTGGGATAATGTGTCTCTCAATGCCAAGGACCTGGTAAGTAACCACTTTCCGACCAAACAATGGGGCTTTTTACAGTGTTTTTACACTGAATGACTGTGCCTGGCTCAGATTCAGAAATGTACAAATGTCTTTCCAATGAGGGAAACTCGTAAATAGGTTTCCGTCTGATTGTAAGGTAAAGAAGCTGATTGTTTAAGAATAAGCAGTCATCATACCCCATGACCTATAAGACAAAAAGTCTTGTTTTCCATAATCATACAGAGACTTTTGTCACATCTAAAATGCCTTTTTGAGTTTTGATTTTGTTGCCATGCAACAGTGAGCTAAAATATTGACTAATAAAATGTTATATTTGTTTCACTTGGCAGCACATCATGAAATGTGTTGATTTGTTGTACTTGTTGAATTTAAAGCAATTTAAGTAGAAGTTAATTAGTGACTTTTTTAGCCTAAAGGAAAATCTTTTTTTTTTTTGCCCAAATGAATATTTGAGCCAAACCCAGAGCAGGTAATTGTAGAAGGACCTGGTCAGTGACCACTTTCCAACCAAATAATGGGACTTAGGAATAAAAAGGGAGATAGAAATCTGAACAAATACAGTGTTTTTCTGCATGGAATGACTGTGTCTTGCTCAGATTCAGAAATGTACAAATGTCTGTTTATTGAGTGAAAATCATAAACAGGGACTGGGCCTCTGTTCCCTCTGTCTCCAGGTGAAGAAGCTGATTGTTCAGGATCCAAAAAAGCGGCTGATGGCGCTGCAGGCCCTGCAGCACCCCTGGGTGACTGGGAAGGCTGCTAACTTCACCCATATGGACACGGCTCAGAAGAAGCTCCAAGAATTCAACGCCCGAAGAAAGCTCAAGGTTGGGAACGTTACACACAGTGGCTCTCTTTCTCCTTAGGGGTTTTGCAATTTTACAGAATTATTCCGATTTTCTGACATTGCATGTGTTGAAAATGTCTTTAGATATTTGTTCATACCTGGCATGGCTCAGATAGATACAAACTTCATTTCAAAACAAAAGATGTAAAGTAGTTGATATCAATAGTTATTTTTCATCTCCAGCCCCATTAACACACAAATGCACAATATATGCAGGGGCTGACATTATTTTTTTTGTTCTTGTGTTCTAATGAGTACCTACATGAATGTATTGGTGTTCACCAAAATGAAAAAAAGGCAAATATACTCCATGTTTTGTTTGTGCTTTTTTTTATGCATTTTAGTACTAAATTGTAAAGAAACATCGTTTATAAATTTTGTAGAGAATATTAAAGTTTCCTGTAAAACTGTATGCATTTATTAGTCGAGAGAAAACAAAGCAATCGTATACGAAAGCACATCTTGGGACAGTGAAATACTGCTGTACTCAGAGGCAGGAGGTTTGAAAGTAGCCAATCCGAGAGTGCTATTTATTTGTCCTTGCTGCTGATTGGCTGCTGCCCTTTGACGCAGCTACAGTCCAAAATTCAGCATCAGAACAGTTTCAGTGTCGGGCGTCTCGAGTTTACCTTTACATTTTCTTTAAAAGTAATGTATTAAGCTGAGTTTAGAATGAAATTAAAGTGTTTTGGGAGCATATTTGGAGGAATATTTAGGGTTTACACAAGGGCTATGCAACTAACGGCCCGTGGGCCGGATCCGGCCCTTTTGCATTTTTTTTATGGACACAAGACTGCCAGTAAATCAGTGTGTGATTTGTGTGATATAATAAAATTATGGCTTTTGGATCATGATTGGCTGGTAGTCCCCCACTACTTTTGCCAAGATTGATTATCTGCTGTGTTGTATAAAACCAAGCACAGAAGTTGCAATATTGTTAGCCAATCGCAGCCGTAAGATACAGAGTTTGTCAGAAAATGGGTGTGTTAAAGAAAAAGCACAACAGAGCTGGCAGTAACGAAAGACAATCTGGTCACACACACAGCGAGGGAAGAATCTCTGTAGTTTTAGCTCCGTGATGTATCTACTCTAGTGTCTTTAACGGTCAGAGTTCCTGTTTAGAACCGGACGGCGTTAAAACGGCTATGTACAACAGTTAAAATGACCCAACTATAAAAAAGACAGTTTGGATTAAACCCAGATGCTTTTGCTCCCTAAAGAGAATTGTTACCATAAGATGCCTCTAGATTCCTGTAGAATAACTTTACATTCCATTAGAAAAAGATCTAACCAAATTGGTCAACCTGCCAAACATCAGACATAATACATATAAATAATTAAGTCAACCTTGGAAATGTTAAACTACACTCTTACATTATTTTACACCTGCAGCATTAAACCAGTGATGTTAAGAGCAGAATGTGTGTGTGTGTGTGTGTGTGTGTGTGTGTGTGTGTGTGTGTGTGTGTG
>JBBJLR010000087.1:10485814-10500456 GCA_037577145.1 Brachypetersius gabonensis
GCTGAAAACACACACAAACACACCAAATTACACTCAGGTCACTTATTTTATATCAAATTACAAGCAAGTATATGAAAATGTTACAAACAGTTCACAACAGACTCACTCTGGCTGGGATCCGTGCTTTATGTGGGTTAGCTCCATGCGCTCATCGTGTTCTGTGCGGGAACGCATTTATACCGTTATACCGAAAATACAGCTTCAGTGCCTCACAGACGCTCATTCTGGGTTTTAGACTCATTTGTGCAGAGTAAACACCAACCCCCCCCTCTCTTCCTCTCCCCTCTGCCTCTTTGCTAGCGGTATTTTTCCATGTTTTTTAAATTCTTATATCTTTACTTCTACGCGACACAGGAAGTCCAGACAAGGCTCGGGATGACGTCTGAAGCTTTGTGATAAATAAAAAAAACAAAAAACGCCAGAACTTTCAGAAAAGCAGTTATTTTGCTATGCTACGACCATTAATGACAGCTGCGTTTCCGGCACGGATACTAACTAGCAACCAAACTAGCTTGGTTTGTTTTTCTTCCAACCAACAATAAAACAATATTGAAGTTTTATCATTTTTTTTTTTAATCGATAACATGTCTATTACGATACATATCGTTATCGTTTTATCGCCCACCCCTAGTTTTTATACTTTTCCTCATTAAATAAGATTCAGCTGATCACTAATCAGTCCCTCATAAAGCAGAATGAGGTGCTTGTGTAGAAATTTAACAGACACTGGACTGGAACGGGTTCACACTCAGAGATGCTGATTTTATATTAAACTGCAGCAATCTCTTGTTTTTTCCAGAGCTGTGTGTATATAAATGTGTGCGCGCAGTTGTGTGTTTGCTTGAGGTTTCTCTTTGTTGGTCCTTAATTCCGAGTCTACGACGAGACCAGTGGTGTGCGGCATGTGCGCCGGATGTTCCACCCTGGGCGTGGGCTGGGCGGTCCACGGGCGCGCAGGACTAACATGCACTTTACAAGCAGCTCCACCGGGGGGCTCTCTTCTTCACAAAGCTCGTCCTACTCTCCAAGCAATAGGGAAGCCATGGACCCCATAGCAGGTGTGTTTACACTGTCTTGAACGGGTAAATGTGACTGAAAGAGCATTTACTGGGATTACTAAGCAGTAACTGAGGAATGATACCATTTCCTCAGTCAAGCTCTTAAATGAATAGTTTTGGAATGGAATCTCCAAACCCTACTTTTAACTAATTATAGAGCCCTACTGTCCTGTTTTGACATTTTTTTCTTTCTCTCTCTCCTTCCTGCTCTCTACTCTTTTCAGAACTGCTGTCACAGCTGTCAGGCGTGCGGCGCTCGGCAGGCGGCCAGCTTAACTCCTCGGGCCCATCGGCTTCACAGCTACAGCAGTTGCAGATGCAGCTGCAGCTCGAGAGGCAGCAGGCACAAGCGGCGCGCCAGCAGCTTGAAACAGCGCGTAATGCCACGCGTCAGCGCAGTAACCCTAGCAACATCAACGCCAGCATCCCACCGCCCAGCACCACCACAAACACAGCCATGACTGAGAGCAACCCACTTTCCTCACACAGTTCCCAGTTCCTTCTCACACGGTACGGTCACTTGCAGAAAACGCGATTAATAGATTAATGGTATACATTTTTGCTGTTAAAGTATTTAAAATTTGGGCTTTAATGGTTCTGGCCTCAGGAATACAAGGAATATCAAAATAAACTTGACAGACTATTTTGCTATGGAGTGAGTTAGTGGGTCACAGGTAGACTGGTCAGTTTGGGGGCCGCTGGTGCTGATGCTGCATTATTCTGGCTCGGACCCCCCGGGGTTCGCTCCTAAACATTGTCTGAACAGCACTGAAAATGTCTGATCTGATGAAAACCTGGCTTTGTAACTTTTTTCATTTTGGCTCAGTTAAGTGAGACTAAACTGGGACCACATCTCTCAAGTAAGCGCCAGAAATTCATAACGGGTAATCTCGAAATAAAATCGTGTTTGTTATCTCTACGTGTAGAGAAATTTCTTTTCTCTACACGGTCACTGGGGTGTAGTTAATGTGTTAATTCGACACCCCTGAATAAAATTTTAAACCTCAAACATACTTGAGGCTTCTGTCTCAATTGCTGGTTTACTCCAGCAATTCCAAGGCTTCTGTCTGGCCGTTATACCAGCTGGTGGCAAGGAGAAGGTTTATGCGGCCGGTGTAGTTATAGATGGGTGATTTTATCATGACGATGAATCTTTATATTGCTCGGCTCTATGAATATATTTTAGTTTATCAACAGCAAAACTGGCCGGAGTCTAGTGTGTAAAACACTTGTCTGTGAACCCAATGACCACACTGTCGCAGGTTCACCCCCCCACACCCCCAACGTTCTACCATTGTGTCCTTCATCAAAACCCTTAACCCTCTGTGTCTCCATGGGGACTGTCCCTGTCTTTCAATAACTTTATGGGGTGGAGGTGGCTGTGGGTAGGATTGTTGCCTCTAGACTGACAGGTCATGGGTTTGAATTCCTGCCTTCAGCACCACCACTGGGTCCCTGAGCAAGACACTTAATCCCAAGTTGTTCCAGGGAGACTGCCCCCTGTAGTTAGGGAGTGGAAGTAATTTTGGAGAAAAGCGTCTGCTAAAATGCCGTAAATGTAATGACTGTAGGACCGTCCCCCGGCACTGATGACTGTAAATGTAAATGAACAGAAGCAGACTGCAGAGCCGATCTCTGCAGAGAAACGTGGAGTGTTTTTGTCTATTTATTCTATCCAGACTAGCTGGAAGGCATCTGATTGATTGATCCTTCTTATCTCCGGTCCCGGCAGATTGAACGAGCCGAAGATGTCGGAGGTGGAGCGCCAGGCTTTGGAGAGTGAGCGAGCAGATCGCAGCCTGTTCGTCCAGGAGCTGCTGCTGTCGACGCTGATGCAAGAGGAGAGCTCGTCCTCAGACGAAGATGAACGGCGAGACTTCGCCGACTTCGGAGCCATGGGCTGCGTGGACATCATGCCTTTGGACGTGGCACTGGAGAGCCTGAACCTGAAGGAGAGCTCTGCCGGCAAAGAGCCTCCACCACCTCCTCTTTGATGATATCCCACCACCACGCAGACAATGTCCTCTGTGCTGTAACTGCCAATGACGGTGGGCAAACACACAGCTCTCAGTTTTTCTCCCCTGGGGTTTGTTTATTTTTTTGTTTATTTTTTGTTTGTTTTTTTTTGTTTAGTTTTTTTTTGGTGATTGTAAGTTAAGGTCTGTCACCTTTGTTACATTGTAAAAATCCATAAAAGGAGAGTGAAAATGGAGAGTGGAGAAAAAAAAAAATCCATCAAGTGAGAACAAGCGTGTGCAAGAATGAGAGGGACCGTAAAGAACATATTATATATATATATATATATATAAAATATATATATATAAAAACGAGTGTGTGTGTGTACAAGTTGATAATCAATTCCGCATAACTAATTTTTTTTCCTATAGCAGGTGAGCGTAGGTAGCGGTGGCAGACCTCTGCTTCCTGTGTCTAACAAAAAGGCTCTCCTTATAAATACTCCACATTCAGAAACTGAAGAGGAAACAGAGTCCTTCTCTAATGAAGCTGCTGTGTGTATTTATGAATATTAATGAATAAAAAGTGCTTGGATGGTTTACCATAACTACTGCATGAGGTTGTTTGTAGTGTGCATGATTTTTAATGACGCGGTCATGAAAATGGCAACAAAAAAAATCCCAAAGTTTTTTTTAATTTTTTTTTTTTTTTTTTTTTTTTTTATAAAGGGTTACTTGAACAGACAAATGTTTTGAATGGAATATCATAGAATCAAAAATCTGAAGAACTTTATTCCTCATTTAATTGTTTTTATGTAACAAAAAGCATAATTGGAATCTGCAGTAGCTTCATTAAAAAAAAAGAAAGAAAAAAAGCAGCACAGTGTAGTTTTATCTCAAAGCTCCAATCTGCCCTTCCCCATTTTATTTTTTCCTTTATTTTTTTTGTTTTTTGTTTGTTTTTTTTCGAGTTGGCAAGCAGCTGGCCCCAGTATCTCCAGTGTAACCAGTTCTGCATAAAGCAACAAAACTCGAAACAAAATTACAGAGCCGATATGATCGAGGCCGTTTTCTTTTGAATAAGGAATTTAACAAAAAAAAGCCAAAAGGCATGAAGAGAACTTGCCTTATGACATTGTTTTCCCCTAGACGCTGTTTTAGTGATGATTGTAATCACCAGATGTAATAACTTTTGCACCTGTATAAAACAGTCCACCTCTCCATGCTCATTGCACTCTGCTTCTCACCTTTGCTTCCAATAGGAAACGGCTGCTGGTCTCGAAGCGTCTCGGGGTCGGAGTGCTGATCTAACGTTCGCGTTTGCGATTTGTAATCGCAGTAAACGCCAGAGGAATCTGCTTAGATGAGCACTCTTACTCAGAAGGTCTTTTGAATGCAAACCCAGATCTCCCTTTCTCAGTGCAGTGTTTCCCTGCCCACGCTTTCTCCAGTCGAGGAAGGAGCGAATGCAACTCGCCACGTTACTGGCATTGTTTTTGTTCAACTTTTAAAAATCAATTGACGTTCTAATTTTTGCTCTGCTTTAAAAAAAAAAAAAAAGAAAAAGACAAACAAACAAAAGCACCTTCTATTTATTCAGGTTTTCTTTTGTTTCTCTTTTGATTCTTTTTAAGCCTTGTGATTGAAACATGCCACCTCCATGCCTATACTATTATCCTCAATGTAAAATACAATGAGATGTATATTGAATTTGTGCGTTAACTTTCATAATGGTTCTAGGACATGGGCAGACTTTCTTTTTTAATGTAAATTTAGAATACTACAATAAAAACGGCGCACAGCTTTTGATGAAAACCTACCCGCCGTCCTCTCGCTCTTTGTGGCTGTTCTACACGTGTGGTGATGCAGAAACACACTTGTCTGTAATGCTATCAGGATAAATAGGGACACATACACATCCAGGCTTAAGGAATTCAGTGCCTGCTGTTAGTTTGAACACTTCAACCCAACTAATATTTGTCGCTCCATTAATATAATCACTGTCTCAACTCTGTGTGCCAGTTTAATACATTTTATTTATAGAGCGCTTTTAAAGGTACTCAGACACTGTACATAGAATTGAAGGTACAATAAAATGTAAACTGTACATTAAAAACAATTACTGGTTCTGTTTAAGCGAGACTTAAAGGAGACCAGTTTTAGACCAGTTATTGTTAGAATTCAGATATTACTCAATAACTTTCATTGCTCTGAACGACAACGTTTCACACAATTCTAGACAACAGTATGAGCACCACTGGGCAAATTACATATTTTACAGAAATTCGTTCATTTTCTGTAACCACTTGATCCTTATCAGGGTCGTGGGAACCTGGAATCTTTCCCAGGGTCTACGCCAGGGGGCGCACTCACACACAGTCACTTTGAATCCCCAGTTCACCTGACTCTCCTGTTTTTAAACTGTGGGAGAAAGTGCACACCACCACCAGGTGAACATACAAACTCAGCTTTTGGAATTTTTCATGCACAATTAAAGCTAAGGTATTGAATGAAGAAAAAAAAACTGATTATTTTACATTTTATTGGAATCTTAGTATAATTTCTATTATTACATTTCAAGTTTACATAAATGTAAATTTAAATTTGAAATGTAATAATTATATTAAAATTCCATATTTTATGAGTACTTTTACAAAAAAATTAAAAATCAAATACAATTTGACCGCGGCTTTCAAACCTTTGCTTGTGACTATCAATCAGTTTTATGGACTAGGAGAATGGCAGATATCAGATAAAATGCTAAACAATGGCTGAACAATTCAGAATTCATTCATATCAATATTTAATTCAATAAGATTTATTCAGAAACCATACAGATTGCTTAGTCCACATTCTGTCATCACATCATTATTTAGCCTATGTATGACGCCAAGGGGATGATTTTGACTTCAGACGCTGCATAAAATGTTCAGATTATAAAATAAACCTTTATTAGTCCCACAAGTGGAAAATTTGCATTCAGCCTCTGATCGTTCAATATGGATCGTTAGTAATAGAGCACGTACACCTCTTGTCAAATTACAAATGGGTCTCTGCAGTTACAGTAAGTACACATCCACATATCTACTGATTAACAGATATTTTATAAAAAAAAAAATATTTGTTTATTTGCAGTTCAAATAATGTTTGATGTGCCATAACCACATTTAGTCCTTTTTCTTTGTTTCCCCTCCGCAGAGTTTAGAAAATTTGACAGAAGGTGGTCTAGTGGTTAGGGAGTTGGCCCTGTGACCAGAAGGTTGTGGGTCTGAATCCCAGGACTGCTAGTGGCACCACACACTGCTCCCTGGGCACCGTGTTCCTGGCTGCCCACTGCTTCACTTGGTGAATGGGTTAAAAGTGTTAAATACGAAGAAAGAATTTCACATTGTGTGCTGTGGTGTGTTCACGTATGTCAAATGGACACTTTACGCTTCAAAAATCAACAAAGCAATTTCACGAGATTTTTGAATGACTGTGTATTCAGTGGCCTCCAATTCCCAATTCTGTATTGCAGTGCAGATAGAAATGGCATTGAAACACGGGGCTGTAAGACATACCACCTTTATTAGATGCACAGTATTACAAGGAACATTTCCACTGACTGCAGAGAAGCTGCTCACAGGATGCACAAAGCATAGAATACTGATATCTAAGCAGTGAGAGACTGAGTCTGCCAGGAGCAAAAGAAAGGCAATTAACAGACACTCAGGCACACAAACTACGCAGGTTCTTCGGGAGAGAGGCGTCCGCGACCGCCCACAGCGAAAATCAGACCGAAATCGTACTTTCAAATGAAAAAGTTTTTTTTCTTACATCGGGGGGGAAAGGGTCCCGTTCTATCTAAATACATTCTAAAAAAACAATTTTAAGTAATAGTGTTCCAGCGCAGTCACAGTTCTTTAGTTAATTAAATCACGGAGGAGAAATTAGACTTAAAATTGCCCTTCAGTGAGGAAAAAAAAAATTAAAAAACAGTCCTGACCCAGACGGAACCGCGGGTTGCCATGAAGGCCTGTGGCCAAATCGAACCGGATCCGAACCTGACAGGCGGAATATAAAGCCTCTGGTGACGCTGATTTGTTAAAATTAGAAGCGTTTAATGAAATTCACAGAGAAAATCCAGAAACAAAAAAAAGAGATTGTATTCTCACCGATATTGTGAACGAGCACATAGATAAATTATACAGTACATTGTCACACAAAATAAATTTTATTTACACGAACGTGTTGTCTGTGGCCTGGGAGAAACGTTTTTTTTCCTCCCACTTTAATAATTGTCACACGTCTTCACGCTGTTTTAAAATGAAATATATATATATGTGTATATATATATATATATATGTATATATATATATATGTATATATATATATATGTATGTATATATATATGTATATATATATATATGTATATATATGTATATATATATATATATGTATATATATGTATGTATATATATGTATATATACACACACACACACACACGCCATTCATATACACAATTGAACTGTACAGCATAGGCTATGAAGTACAGGCTGGCTATTTAGAGCAGACATATATTTCTATAGTACAAAACAAAAAAAAAATCCATCTTTGTTCAAATAAGTTCACTTTTTAAACACACACACACACACGCACACAAACAAAAAAATCTGGGTTTGGACAAGAGTCTTAGGTCTTAGCGTAGTTGTTTGGACCAAATATTTCTCAAATATTTCTTTTTTTTTTTTGTGTGCAAATGTCCTCCAGTATTTACTTATTTTTCCTCACAGAACCACATTTAGGCTAATTTAGCCATCGGTTGGCTAAAGGCCAAAAAAGAGACACATTTCTAGCAATGAAATCTGAATTAGAACTTTTCAGCATGTAAAGCACTCTTTACATAACATGCTACTTCTAAAATAAAGGATCTGCCTGATGAACAGATCTTTTCAAAGAAACTTCTCTTTCTGTGCATTTATTATTATTTTGTTTTGTTTTTGTTTTGTTTTTTTGCAGTGATTACAATTATATGAATATTACAAAAATATGACCAGTCAACAGAAAGGAAGGTTACAACTCAAGACACTTTATAATGCTTCATAATCACTGGTTCAAAAAATGACCAGTGCGTAAAATGTTTGGAAACACTTGTGAAGGGATGCCCGAAAAAAGTAGATGTCGCTGATACAGAGACAGCTCAGAAAGAGTTTGACATCAGGGTACAAAGGACAACAAATGACCGATGAGTATTTACATTCTGATTTCGCACTCACCTGGTGCAACACTTTTTCAGAGTTTTGTCATTTTGCACCAAAACTCACTCGCAACAGAACGCCAGAGGGTGAGGACACTGACCACCCACCAAATGAATAAATCAGGACCATAAACAGGAGGACTCGCCAAAACTGCGGCGTCAGATTCACCTGAACATCTCGCCAACTACAGAAGAGTGGTTTGTTGTAAGGACACCAGAAACATCTGGCAGTTGTTCGTCATGGAAAGGTAATTCTTCGTTTGCTTGAATGTAGTTAATGGTCTGATGTAGAGTCAGTATTAGTCGAGTCTTCTTGTTCTCTTGTCCCATATTTGGTGGGGTTGAAGCACACGGACACTGAAACCTGGCTGGCCCTTCATAGGGTCTTTGTCGTCTGGGTGGGGACCTCAGGGATGGCCAGGTTGTCATCGTACTACTTTCACGTCAAAGCTCACGTCGCGGCACCCATCGAATCCATCGCTTTGAAACTGACATGTCGAAAAAGAACCACTGGTACACACCGCTATACTGTTATTTCATAGTAGACAATCAATCATAGAAAACTGATAAATAAGAATATCGTAAGTGCAAATGAAAGTCGTTTTCTAGTAGGGGGTTGTCATGCCATAGACAACATCGGAAATACGCTAAGAATTACGAAAAAATCTTCCGAAAGGCAAAATCCATTGAATGGCAACACAACAAATGACCAATAACATGAAGACACTGCAATAACACAAGTCAGGTTACTTTTTGCCACTGAACGAGTATCCTATGATGCAGTCACTGCTACAACCACTGTGAGCAAGACGGCAGTACAGGCCCTGAATTAGTCCTTAAAAGCGTAAAATGCTCCAGTCGTTAGTACCAGGTAGCCATTACAGCGACCCAAGGACATTGTGGAACACCACTGCTGGTGACTTTACCACTGTGCTCTCGCCAAACCAACCAAACTGATGAACAACGAAATGCATGAATGAATACCTGTTCCCTGCACAACGGCCTCACAGCAACAACTTCATTGCGTCACCTTCCTGGCTTCCTGGATATCTAGGTGATATCGGGGCGATATCTGGATATCTCTGTGCTTCTGTTACCTGGTTGAAACTGTGAAAGATATAATGCATTTCCACCACATGTGCAAAAAATGAACAAAAACCAGAGCATAGATCTAATCATGTATAACAGCTGGAATGAATAAATAAGTGAGTGTAACTAGGGATGAGAGAATCTAGTAGGTTAGAAGGACAAATTTCCTCCACAAATTCCAACCTGTTGTTTTCCAGTCTACGATTCATTAACCGTGGCGTGGCGTGGCGTTACAATATGACCTTCTCGCCATGTCCTGTCCATCTCAATCCGAAAAAATGACCAGAGCCAGAAAACAAAACAAGAATGACACGACAGTAAAACATTTTTTTTCCCATTTTTTCCCAAAGAAAGTTTCCCAGTTGTCTACATTGTCCTTGACACAGATGAGCTCAGTAAGCCTAATTGAAGAGCCTCTTTTTTATTATTTTTACAGCTTTTTTTGTCACTTTTTTAAACTTTTTTTGTTTTGCTTGTTATTTCAAAACTTTCCTCGGATCACTGAGAGAAGAAAATAAAAAAGCCTCTGAAATTGTTTGTCCATGATGAATATTTACAGCAATGGTCAGTCTGATTCCCTTTGTTCGTCCCTGGCACAGAAAAAAAAAAGTGCAGTTTGATGCACGGCAGATATGGATGGCTCCAGGAGGAGGCAACGGAATAAATCAAAATGAAAGAAAAATATACAGAAATGCACGCAATCAACGTTAAGGCCTTTTGTATATGTGGTGAAGAGGCAGAAGCA
Organism: Brachypetersius gabonensis; assembly: GCA_037577145.1. Taxonomy (NCBI): domain Eukaryota; kingdom Metazoa; phylum Chordata; class Actinopteri; order Characiformes; family Alestidae; genus Brachypetersius; species Brachypetersius gabonensis. Next base: position 10,495,899 of record JBBJLR010000087.1, read on the forward strand.
CAAGCAAGCCCAGTCTTGTACACACACGTACATCCTCATACATACACACACACCCTCAGCCCAGGATGTCCAGATAGACGGGCGACGCCTTGGACAGGCTCTGGAGCAAATTGTGAATCTCTTTGATGTTGAGTCTCATGTAGGGTTCACGCTGCCAGCAGCCCAGCATCAGGTCATACACTTCTTTAGGGCAGGTGCGAGGCCTCTGCAGCACCCGGCCCTGTGTAATACACTCGATCACCTGCGGGGGGAGCCACATCAAATACACACAAGCTATTGCACACTGAGTTGTCAGCTTAAGTAGAAAAGTGTGGGACACATCCTTACAGACAGAACTCTCTCCAATTTGGGCTTCACCCTTAGAACGCGAGCGCAACAAGCGGTGTGTCAGACGCCATGCTGAGCTTTGTTTGGATGCATAGAACCAAAGTTACTGTAATTTAAAACTTAACCACTAATAAAAATGACCACTACTGCGGTTTAAAAATGGTGTCACACGCAAAAGAACAAAATAAACAAAATAAAGAACAAAAATTAACAAATTTTTTAGTTCTAGGTTTTAGAAACAAACAGAAAAAACACAAGAACGCAGAACCCGAGAACTTTCAGGATAGTTTCCCACAAGAGCAGCAAACGGTGAGTGTGTAAGAGAACCAACAGAGGTTCTAGACTGTTTTTTACCGATTATAGTTACTGATACAGTCTGAGTTCTGAGGGTAAACACCGGTTCTAGACTGTTTTACACCGGTTATAGTTACAGATACAGTCTGAGTTCTGAGGGTAAACACCGGTTCTAGACAGTTTTACACCAGTTATATTTACTGATACACTCTGAGTTCTGAGGGTAAACACCAGTTCTAGACAGTTTTACACCAGTTATATTTACTGAAATCAGAGGTTACTGATACACTCTAAAATCTAAAGGTTAATGAATACGGTTTCCATGAAGAAGCGTACTTAGTCTGCAACAATGTTTAAGTAGGTGGTCTGACCAGGTAACATCCACATGAATGCATGGACCTGTTAATGGTTTTACACTAATGCAGTTGTAGACCGAGTAACCAAAACAGTAAAACTGACAAGTAAAACTGTCTCATTACAAGGGGTGAGATTTATTAGGTGGGATTTATTAGATGGGATTTATTAGGTGGGATATATTAGGTGGGATATATTAGATGGGATGTATTAGAAACTGTGCAGTCAGTTCTTGAAGCAGGAAAAAGGTTCTGTACCCATTACAGGTAAAGTCTCTTTGACATTTTCCTGCTTCCAACACATCAACTTTGAGAACTGACTGTCCACTTTATAGGGGCAGCTGGTGGCCTAGTGGTTTGGAAGTCGCCATCCATTAAGAAAGCCATAAGTTTGAATCACAGGACTGCTAGTGGCACCACTGAGGTGCCCTTGAGCAAGATATGACAAATAGACACTTAACACTTGCACTTTCTCCCTATTATATCCCACCCCTCAACAGGTCCCATCCTAAAGAAATTATCAGTGTTACTCATTTTACTTGTCAGTGGTTTGATGTTGAGGCTGAATGGTGTACATGTACCTGATTTTGACAACTGGGAAATACACAAAGCAAAGTTTATAGGTACACGTTTGGTGTCAGGAAATTGTACTCCTGCTCATATGTCAATGTTCAATGGTTCTTTGGTGAGTTGTAACCATAAGCCGAGTCCAACTCTCTTTAAATTAAGCAGATTATCATTTCTTGCTAAATCCAGTCCAGTACAGTCAGAGTTACATTAATTATGCAACAGCTGTTTTTACTTGCTTTTTGTGTCTGCAGCATTTTAGTAAAAGGTGGACTTTCAGCCACGCAGACAATAATAAAAAAAAGATTTTCCCATTACTTGACACTGTTTTTGGCTGTTTGGAAAACATATACTGGTTATTCTTGTTTCACAGATTGCACCTTTGTTTTGACGTGTGTATGTGCTTGATGCTCATGTTGTGGTTTCCTGACCTCATTGTTGGAGAGCTGGTACCAGGGTTGCTTGCCATAGGTGAAGATCTCCCACAGAACCACCCCAAGGCTCCACACGTCGCTCTCTGTGGTGAATCTTCGGTACATGATGCTCTCTGGAGGCATCCAGCGAATGGGCAACATGGTGTGACCGCCCACCTGCCAATACAGGTGAATGATTTTGCTGTGAATAGTGTTGCTTTCGTCAACGAAAATTATGACTAAATATCGCCGTCAACGAACATTTATCACATGACAAAAACGAGACAAGATGTAAATGCTGGTCATGTGACAATAACTATAACGAAATATATCATGTAATGTTATGGACGGGCTCCGGTTGCTACTTGCTAACAAGAAGCGGCGTGTAGCTTTGCCTGGGTCCTAATGCCCGCCTAATGCTTCAACAGCCAGGACATCATTTTAATTCAATGACGATAGACTTATTATTTTTCATTTCAATTCATAGTCTTGTTTCTATTTGTAAAGTGCGCATCTGCGCTCAGTGGTATCTTGTATGAAATGTTTGGATATATAATTTAAAAATAGTAGAATAAAGACTATATATTTAGGGTGGCTTGGGATCATTTGGGGGGGGGCTTCAGTCCCCTCAAAATAGACCTAACGACGCCCATGCTGTGAAATTACCACATCAAACGTGACGTGCTCATATGGATGCAGCTATGAAGCCGCCGGATTTGCTTCAGGGAAAATGTATTAGCTTTATTAGCTTACTGTAGGAGTTGAGAAACCAGTTCTCAAAGACTTACTTTTAGTCATTATACTTTTAGTCATGAGATTAATCTAGATAAAAAAATTATTCTATGCCCACCACTTATATATATTCAGGTAAGTTTAGGCCAACAAGCTTAAGACTTTTACCAGTTTAACAAAGTTCTAACATGTTTGTTTGGTTGGCAAAATAAATTTCATTAATTCAAATCAGAGTGTCTTCCGTGTCTGGAATGGACGCACAGTATTCTTGAGTCTGTAAGTTAACAATAATATAATAATAAGATAACCTTGTTTGAATTGTGAAATAGTTTTGACTAAAAGAAAATTTAGATTTTGTCTAATCTCTTTTGTCTATTCACGAAAATAGTCGTGCATAATTCTGACTAAAATAAGACTAAAATGCTCAGACTGAAACTTGACTAGATTAAAAAGTATATGGACATGACCAAGACTAATAAAAACTAAAATGACAGCTTGACGCAAAGACTAGACTAAAACTGAAATTAAGACAGGCCGCCAAAAACAACACTAATTGTGAAACATGCCATCCATCAACTGTACTGTTGGCACAATTCTTTGGCGTGAACAAAATTCAGCTGCTATTTATACTTGGCTCGACTGTTATACTGGTTATACTGCCTATACAGCCACATTGTTTAAGAATGTACAGTATACTTAAGCTGTTTTATATTGTTTGTACTGTTTATACTGGTCACAAGGTCTATACTGTCTATACTGGTTACACTGTCTACACTGGTTATACTGGTGACACTGTTTATACTGTCAATGATGGTTACACGGTCTATGCTGGTTATACTGGTTACACTATCTATACTGGTTATACTGGTGACACTGTCTACACTGGTTATACTGGTGACACTGTTTATACTGTCAATGATGGTTACACGGTCTATGCTGGTTATACTGGTTACATTATCTATACTGGTTATACTGGTGACACTGTCTATACTGGTTATACTGGTTACACTGTCTATGCTGGTTATACTGGTTACACTGGTGGCACTGTCTTTACTGTCTATACTGGTTACATTGTCTATACTGGTTATGCTGTCTATGCTGGTTATACTGGTTATACTGGTTACACTGTCTATGCTTGTTATACTGGTTACACTGTATATACTGTTGATGCTGGTTAAACTGTCTATACAGTAAAGTTTTCTGTTTCTGGTTCTGACTGTGTATCTGGGCTCCAGTAGTTGTGGGCACAGTCTGAGGGATTTGAAGGAGCTGGTATTCCATCACAGAGCCAGAAGGCTGCTGACACAGCAGAGTGTTTCCGGCAGTGCTGGCAGGGGGCGGATTTGGGAGAGCCCTCTAGTGTCAGATGGTCAGAGCTTTTTCTGGAACAACTCGCTGTGGGGACCATTGTCCTTTTTAGACACACATTCATATTTCATTGCTCCTAATCGCCTGTTTTAGGTTTTGTAGATTTAAACCATCGATGGTCTTCTCTGTAGAAAACCTAACTCCACTGAGCTGTTACTTGAGACTGATACAGCAAAGTATAGAATACAGCAGTGTTCTGTTTCTATTTGTGATGTGTTCATAGTGCTTGAAGGCCTAAAACCAACACACAGAGCTTCCTTGTTTTCCTGCATCACTCCTTTAACCAGAGAAACAGCAGTTTGCTGAGGATTAGAGAATTTGCATTTAAATAGTATTTATGGGAGATAAACGTAGCAGAGAAAACATATTACAACTGTGACATGGCTACTGTCTCATGGAAGGACCTATCAGGCTAAACACAATCTGTTGTGTAAGTGTGAGTGTGTGTGTGTGTGTGTGTGTGTGTGTGTGTGTGTGTGTGTGTGTGTGTGTGTGTGTGTGTGT
>JBBJLR010000087.1:10506711-10518409 GCA_037577145.1 Brachypetersius gabonensis
GAAAATGAATCTTAAATGATGCAAGTACAAATCGTTCAAAATGAAGCTGGATTTCCTCTCTGCACAAAAGGGTTAAAAAGACACAAGCATATTCCAGTAAGGGTCCTTCAGCCTAATGATGTCTTATGAAATAGGCAAAATGTTTGTGTGTCTTTTTTCAGAATGCAGGTGCTGTGATTGGGAAAGGTGGCAAGAATATTAAAGCCCTTCGGACGGATGTGAGTATTCGTGATTTGGAGAATGATTAATACATTAGTATGAGAGTTCTCCTCTCAGGATGGGGCTTGTCCTCTGATCACCACCAATCATGCTTTCCAGTTTTTTGTTGGCCAATGTTTTTTTTTCTTGGGGTTTGTTTTTGTTTTTGAAATTATATATCTAGATTTGATCTCAATCTAAAACATCAATTGATCATATATTCATACTTAAGTCACACAGTTTCATCACATCATTTTATTGAAGTCTAATTTATGAAATAAATTTTGTTGTCGTAACTATGGGTGCAAATCACAAATGATGCATGCAACTTGACCCTGAGGGGAACCCTTGCTCTCCATAGCCGGTGCACTGGTGCAGCTATAGGTTAGCTCATTTGGACAGACTCTCATGCTCTCTAAAGGGGACCTGATTGTGTATGTGGGAGGGGGTGGTTGACATAAAGTGGGCATGTTCTCAATCACTGGCTCTCTAGAAGATTTTCTTTCTCTACCTGTCAGATATGTTGGCAGTCATCATTTTGTGCCATAACCCTATAACAGATTGTCTTGACTCTTGAGCTGACCCATAGTCTTGTAAATTGCTGTAGTTCTGTTTCATAACTGTCCAGCCCTATTTCTTGTGCACTCGTTGCCAAGTCTCTTCAGATTTTTTTGGACAATAGAGTGATGAGTTTAGCTTTGTATTCAATTAAAATGTATTCCTTCTCCCCCTCTTCCCTCTCCTTTACTTTTTTTTTTATTTTTTGTTTGTTTTTTTTGGCCACCTTCCTCCGTTGCCCATGTACTGGATCGACATGCCCCTCCTGCGTTGCCCACCTTGACGTTGGCCCAACCTCCGCCCCTGAACGCCCGCCCACCTGACACCCCGGTTGGCCCTATAAACGTGCCCCTCCCTAAACGGGCACCTTACTTGACAACATGTGATTGAATGCCCTTGCCCAATGCCAACCTCCACGACCAATGCAGTACAATGCCAGTGTATCAGTCCCAGACAGCAGTGGCCCAGAGCGGTATGTCCCACCAGTTATTGCCTCACTGCCTGATTAGAACAGAGAACACATGTCTTTGATAACCTGCCTTCTGTTTCATTTTAAACGTTTTATATACATAGTACCCCCCCCTTTTAAGAAACATGTATTGTTCCATTTGATTTTTTTATGTCTTCTCCCCTTCCCCCAACACCCCATTCAGTCTTTATTTGGGACCTTTTTCTTTATCAAAGTGTATATATTTATATATATAAAGTCTGTTCTGCCACATGAGAAGGAGAAGGATCCTAACTCAGTTATTCAATCTGAATGGAAGGAGTACTGCTTGGATTGTTAAATATATTTTCATTGTTGTTGCTGCTGTTTTTGCTGCTGTTCCTTTCTCTGGTATTGACTGTGAATTGTTAAAGCCAAGTCTTATTTCTTTCTGTCCTTGTTAGCCCACCTTGCCCCTTCTCCCCCCGCCTCCCCACTCCGCCCTCTGGGCCCACCACCTCACTGTTCTCGACATCGCTGTTCATGACTAAGGCGCTGTTGCGCCGCCCTCGCTGTCATCATCACTGTTGTCTTTGATTTGTTTCCGGTACTGCATCTCTCCCCTGGTTTGGTTTTACTCTCAGGCCACCCAACAGGCCCTTTCCCTGTTGCCTTGCTCCGGCTCTAAACCACACCTAGTGGTCTCAACTCACACTCTCTCCACCCCTTTTAGCCTTTGCTTTTCATGTTTGGCTTATTATTGATTTATTCATCGATTTTTATTAATTTATTTTCTCTCTCTGTTGCTGTCTTTCTCCGCGTGTCGCCACCAAGAGGTGTGCTAGTAGTGCCATAGTTGTAATGGTGGATGGTTTTGTTTTTTTGTCCCTCCTCCCAGAATTTGCTATTGATGGTGTAGTGTAAAGTAAGTGACTCTAATATCGTGTGGAGTATCTAGAGCTCATTGATTCTCAGTCCTTCCACTGTTGCTCATATCCTCAGGCCTGATGTCTTCTGTTGAATGTGCAAGGGACAAATGCATGTCGGTTACTCATTTGATTCAAGTGTTGGGAGACCTAAACATGTGTTCAGCAGTCTTTTTTTATTCACTTTTTTTGTTGCTTTTAATATATTATAGCCTTTTCTTTAAATTATAGTTATGCCAAACTGTAGTTATGTGGATCTAAAGGTTTGTGTCTGTTTTGCTCTTGTTTTCCAATATTTTTTTTATTTGGCCTTCAGCATCCTGAGTGTGAGTGCAGATATAGAAACCATTGGAGAGATTCTTCTGAAGATCATTCCCACTCTTGAGGAGGTAAAGCTTTGTTCATACAGTATTAGTACATTAATTGCATAATTATAGCTTACAGAGTTCTTCTACCAAAGACATTGGTATATTTGAAGCCAGGTGTTAATGCATGATTTCAGGGTTGGTATATTGGCTTAATATTATTTGCCCTCTGCACATATTTGGCAGTACCAGCACTACAATGGGATAGATTTTGATTGCGAGCTGCGCCTGCTGATTCATCAGAGTTTGGCCGGAGGCATCATTGGTGTCAAAGGTGCCAAGATTAAAGAACTAAGAGAGGTAAGTGTTTTTTTTTTTCAATGGCTTTGAAAGGAAGCTTGTTTTGTTCACTTTTTATGTGTTTGATCCAACTGGTGGATTTTTTTTTTGTTTGTTTTTTTTTGAGCATCGTACAGCTTTGGCTACAGTTGCCTGTGTTACATATGTCAATAGTGTGACTAAAGCAATTTTTACATACAACTCCAGGTACTGCCTGGTGAATCAGGTCCAGACTTCGCGTTAGGGTTTGGTCAGAGTTGTTTATGTTCAGACATGGACATTCTCAAATACAGCTCCTCCGGGTAATGTCTAGAGAAGTTTGTAGTTGCAGGGTGTGTCTGGAAGTGAACAAATAGATATTAGCCCATAAAGAAGAGGAGTGGAAGAGCACTGAATAACATGAACAACATTTATGCTGGACAAGTGAGAATAAAACATTTCATAATTAAATTTTCCAGTTTAACAAAATTAAATGCATTGAGTTCAGTAAGGCATACGCTATTGTGTCTACTTGGCATCTGGATAGAGAGGGCTGTTTGTAGTGACTGCTCATAAAACTCTTGTAAAAAGTGGGGTGGGTTCTGTATGAACATTATTGAAAAGCTAATTTTGAAAAACTTAAATTGAGGTCTGTCTTATGTCTAAAGAGGAGCCTCTAAACAAAATCTGTGAAAGTACCACAAAATTACACCATAATGCATTAGTTTGTTGCACAATTAAAGAATTCAGTGTTCTGCTGGGAAACTTTAGGTCCTGGCATTCACATGGATGTTGCTTTGACCTGTACCACCTATCTAAACATTGTTGCAAACAAATGCCCTGCCTTCTAGCAAATATTTTTCAGGAGTGTTTCGATGAACCTGACCGAGAGTAAGGAATGTCGACTTGGTCTCTGTCTGATCAAACATTTGTGGGATGTGTTGATCCATGGCTTGCATTAAATCTAGTTTTTTGCTGTGGTTCCAGCATTTAGAAAACATTTATTATTGTTAATGTTTTATTAATGTTCTTGTTGACCTTTTTTCTTTCAGAATACACAGACCACCATAAAACTCTTCCAGGAATGCTGCCCGCATTCAACTGATCGTGTGGTTTTGGTGGGGGGTAAACCTCAGCGAGTGGTTGAGTGCATCAAAGTCATCCTTGAACTGACATCAGAGGTGATGAGACTGAACCTTGGATGCACAATTACTTTATCACATTTATGAAATTTGTCTGTATCGACAAGTCACAAAAAAAAAAGTCTTATCCAAACCTTGTCTTCACCCTCCTCTGACCAGGCCCCTATTAAAGGCCGTGCCCAGCCATATGACCCGAACTTCTATGACGAAACATATGACTACGGTGGCTTCACCATGATGTTTGAAGAGAGAGGCCGGCGGCCTATGGGAGGTTTTCCCATGCGTGGGCGTGGGGGTTTTGACCGCATGCCTCCTGGACGTGGTGGTCGCCCAATGCCCCCCTCCAGGCGGGATTACGATGATATGAGTCCTCGTCGCGGGCCACCCCCACCACCACCAGGGAGAGGGAGTCGAGGGGGGAGCCGTGCCCGAAATCTGCCTCTGCCGCCTCCTCCACCACCTAGGGGAGGGTAAGACAACCAGAAACTAACTAAATCTTATCTTGCTGTATTTCCCTTTGTTTATTAGTGGGTGGTATTGCTTGTGGATCGAAAAACATAAAAACATAATAACTTGCTTTTTGGGGGTACATTTTGGGGGCCCATTAGACTACTGGGTGGATCATACTTGGTATAGGAAACTGCTTAGAGCGTATGTAAACTAACTTGATTTCTGCGGTTTATTTTTCTGTTACATAATATTATGTGAATCATTTTTAGTTGTCCCCGTTCATGTCCATCCTCTAATGAGGCAGTGCCCAGATCCAGGTCCCTGAAAGTTTGTCTGTGTCTGGGTCCTATGTGTTTTATGGGCTGTGTGCATGGTTCTTACCCTGCTTTGACCATCTAACTTGGGTCCTGTTTTACTTCTTTTTACAGAGGTGACAGGTTTTCTCACCAAAGCTATCACGGCAGTTTAGATGACAGACCAAAGTAAGTAAATTCAAGGACTTAATAAAAGGAAAAAAACTAAATTGGATCACTAGTTCAAGGTAGTTTTCAAGTGGCTTGTGCCTTATTTTTGTTGTGGCTCATTTTTATTAGTCAGAGTGGCTGAGCAATAAGACTGTCCGGTTAACGCCTGGGTCAAATCAGCGCTCAGCCAAGTTACAGAATTCTAAATATTTCTCTCTTGATTTAAGTGACCGAAGAGGAAGACCCGGAGACCGCTACGAAAGTATGGTGAGTTATTTTCTCGAAATCTGTTGTATGCTAATGCTTTTGTTGCACTGAAGGCATGGGGTTCATGGCTAGTTTTGAGTCTTGAGCTGTGTCCGAAAGGAGGACTTGTTCACTATGTAGGGCACTATGTAGTGAATCGGCCATTTTGTAGTGTTGCCTGAAATTCCAACCGTCAATTTCACCCACTAGTTAGGGCACCACAAAATTGCCAGTGGGGAAAGGTTTGGGGCTAATTGCTCCTGCTAGGGGAGGGCAAACAAGGGCTTGTTGAAAAGGTCTCACAGAGATTTAGCAGCATGTCAAGTTTGGCATGGCTGGGTGCCTGCCCCACTGCTCGGAAAGTCCGTATTCACAGGACTGACGCGCTGGTTGTGTGGAGAGAAAAGCTTTGCCACCGGCCACGTTCGATGGGTCTTGGGGGCTGAGGTTGTTCCCTGGCCGAGTTACAGGGCTGTCATGTAAACATCGGGTCCTCCATTGGGTAGCCGGGGGAGGGATGGCTCGCTGCAATGCCTGTTAAAAATGTTTGTAGTCTGCTTGCGATTTTCGTGAACCAGCAGATGTAAAACTCGCATTTAAGTATCGATACCAGTGCTAATTGGTACTCGATATAAATTTTAGTATCCAAGTATCTGAGAATCGATTTTTTTTTTTTTATATTAATAGAAACACGTTGAAATAGCGCTGGGAAAACCCAAGTGGAAATGCTTGTTCTGTCTATGAAATGACGATGTAATGGATGTGAGTGTGGCACTCTCATCCCTGGTGCACTGGTTTAGACTGTTGTTGCTAGGCGACAGATTTTTTGACTTACTTGTTTCCTTGGTTACCATGAAGCCGCTAGATACGTAGGTACCATCACACTCGCTAGTGAACTCCGGGCAAAGCAGCTGCAAGAGCATCGCCCTATAGAATGCATAATGCTTGTTGCTAATGGCTGCCATTTTGATGTAGATCAGACAGTGTTACTTGTTTAAATGTATCATGTAAAATGTATATGAATATGTATGTGTATACATATAGTTTGGACTGACACTTTCTTTGTCTCCAATTGATCAGGGTGGAGGTGGATATGGTGAGCTTTTTTTTGTTTGTTTTTTCCTCAATCTCTCTTTTTCAAACATATTTAAAGTCAAACATTTCACAACATCTCAGTAGCTGTAGTTCTTTCTTTCATGGTGAATGAAATATCTAATATCTTGACTATCTTGTTTTCATTTTCTTTCACTTATCTTGTTCTGAAGACAATAACTCTTCTTGGGAGCCCTTCCAGTCCGGTGAGTGTACACCATACTTTTATTTGCAGGTGCATGGAATTAAGGACTGACATTAGCTTGAATTAAGTTTTTTTGTTATTATTATTTGTCATCTTTCTCCAGGTGGCCGAGGTTCTTACAGTGATATTGGTGGCCCTGTAATCACAACACAAGTGACCATACCTAAAGATGTGAGTGCACAGGGAACTGAAATGCTTGATTTATTTCCATGCATACAGACACATGCACATACATATGAAATTAGTCACATGAAAGTGATATAAACATCCTTTCCTGACCTTTTAGCTGGCTGGCTCCATCATTGGAAAAGGAGGACAGCGAATCAAGCAGATCCGTCATGAGTCAGGAGCCTCCATCAAAATCGATGAGCCTCTGGAGGGCTCTGAGGACCGCATCATCACCATCACAGGAACACAGGACCAGATTCAAAATGCCCAGTATCTCCTGCAGAACAGGCAAGTTGCAAATTGTATGCAGACTGTTTCAATAAAACAACTGCCATGTCTTTCTTTTAGAGGAGTCTTTTCACATTACTTCTACAGTTTTTATTAAAACACTTATGCATCATTTAAAGGTATAGTAAGTAGACTCCTCTACAACAGACGCAAATAAGCATGAATATTACTTGATAGATCTAAAGTACTATGTAAATTCTAGTGTCAAGATAAGCTATATGGTGACCTGTAATAACCTGATCATTTGTGCCTGAACAAATTCAGCATGTTTACATACAGTACCTTTATCACTTTGACAGCACTTTTGATTTTGCATCAAATACTTTTGATGCATATTATGCTTTTCTCTCTGCCTAACAGTTTCCTACACTGGGGGTGCAAATATTGTTCTTTGTGACATGCATATAGGGTTTGCTAGTTCAATCCAGAATAGAAATCCAAACTGAAAAGTGACTGACGGGCAAATGACTTCGAGCCCAGGAGAGTGGGAGAAAGCTGGCTTGCTTCTGTGTGGAAGACTTGTGATTTTGTTGTTTTTAGTTAGATAAAGTGACAACAAATCACAGTCTGCCCTACAGCACAGGCCCAGCCTCATCTGCCCTCCTCCCCCCAAACTCTCACAGCTTTTCCTATTTCACTAACCCTGTCACTTAACATGTGTAATGTGTATGCCTGCATGTTACCCCACCCTTAACACCTTTTGCTGCCCCAACTACTGCATGCCTAGTTCCTAATGTTTCTGCTAACCCTAAGCATTACCCAAGTTTAACCCTTCTTACCCCCATGACACGTGCCTTCTTAACATTTTTCCAGTTGGAATAAACATGTTCAGTTATTCTAATAACTAATCATTCGATCATTGTCAACCTCTCTTGTTATACCGGTCACATGATCATCTAACAAATAGTCGTGCAAGACCTCTGCTATGTTTAAATGCCATTTAAGAAGTAAAAAACTGTATACTTTTGAGATCGCTGCTCAGATACCTGTTCTGTGGTTGCAAGTGTCTTTTAAATGCAACGCCAGTTTCTTCTGCAGTGCAGCTAAACCTCACTTTTAGCACGAGGATAAAATTACACTGAAAAGATTTCTCCATGAAATGAACGGAATGTTCAGTAAAGCACTATTTAGAACATAAAGCGCTATTAAAGTGACAAACTTTTTTTTTTGTTTAGTTGGTTTTAATTAAGAATAACACTAGCTTTAATACCTGTGCTCAGAGACCACAGTAGTGTATTTGTAAGAGCATTTCAAACTAATTTCAGTTCTTCAACAGTACAGAAAGCGCTAGATTGCATTTCCGTCAGAAAATGCGAAGTGTGATTGTGTGGTTGACACCTAAACATTGGTTTTATGGTCAGAAAAACAGTGTGTTTAAAAGAAAAGAAAGGGGGGAAAAACACACTACCGGCAATTTTCTGATTCAGTGCTTGGTGTCACTGTTGAAAGACCGAGGGGGGCGTTAACTTTCCAAGCCATCTGTGGATAAGGACCGGTGTATTAACACGCTGATTATTTTGGATTAAATCACAACAAAGTGACGCGTCTAATCTTATAGCTGACCTTAGACCTTAAGTGTTTTGAAGTCTGAGTTTGCTTGCTCCACGTTTGTTTCTCTGCATTTGGTCTCTTTCAGGCCACCTTAGCTGTGACGTCACCGACTCTCTTCCCGCCACACATTTTGAATGTCGGCGCTCTCTCCCCATATAATACAAAAATAGATATTTCTTTTTAAAATATTTTTTAAACAATAAATACTCTGCTCCTGATCAGCTGATCAAAAGCCTAAACGCACGCACACCGCACCGGATATCAGTTTTGCCAAAATTAAATTTGGGCTCTGTAAAGAAATGCCACCAGATAATAATAAAGTGCATTTTGGTGAAACAATACGTGGTTCCTATAAAGTCAGTGGTTGAAAACACCCAGACTTTGGTTTTATGGGCAAAAAAAGTTTACATTTCCTATTCAAAGGCTAACGCTTTACCACCGGACCACCAGTGGACATGAACTCGCCGCCTCTTACCAAGCCGTTTATTCATGGACTGATAGTCAATTAAACTACAACAAACACCTTTTTTTAACAACTAACCTGAATTTCAGAGTCATAATGTCTGAGTCTGCTGTTCTGCTCTGCGTTTCCTCTCGTTTTTGTTCCTTCACTTTTTGTCGCAGTCGGCATACCCACAAAGGAGACTCTCTACGCATTTTTTGAATTGACCAAATTAATATAAAAAGAATAGCAATACAACTTAAGAACAATATTGATTGCTTCCGCAATCACACTAAATATTTACTGTTGCTGTAGGGCACAGCATGCTCTGGCCACTTGGATCACTGTATATGTTTCTTCTCAGTGACTTGTTGACAACATTGTGTGATTCTCCTTTTCAGTGTGAAGCAGTACTCTGGTCGGTTCTTCTAGAAGACGGCAAGTCACGCCAAACTGCCATACCCATTTTACTTCAGCTTCTTTTCAGAGTCTACATTCCTCTGCTTCTTGGGTAGATGTGCTTCCTGCCGCTCTCTTCTCAAACATCTTAACGAAAGATTACTGGGGGGGAGGGGGGAGGGGTCTTTAAAGCATCAAGAATGAGTGGATCCTTTTTTTTTTTAATTAATATTAATCTTTGCCTTCCCCCATGCCCATCTGTTTTTGCGCGCAACAATTTTTTCTAATTTTGAATTTCTGTATTCTATACCAAGCAAGGCTCTTCTGTATGTCCGCTGTTAGCCTTACCAGAGCTGCATGCCCATTCAGTGCATCATGCAAGATCTTTTTTTGGATTTTTCTTTTGTTTTTGTTTTTCCATTTGTCATTTCTTAACTGAGAAAAGAAAGCTGTCTAAAACTGTAAATATTCAGTTGAGGAATTTTAATATCAATACAATCTTATTTAATGGTTGATCTAGCAATGGTTTTGAAAAGGGGGAAGCTGGAGGTGGAACGTGGATTCCTCCCCGATTTGAAGATATTTTCCCCTGTTTTCTAATCCACCCATAGAGATGGACTGACTCTACTTTAATTGATTTTTGGGATCCATTTAATCTTGCTGATGCTTGTTTTGTACATCTGTTTGTAAGCATTTTTAACATTTTAGATGGGATCTTTCTAGACACCAGTCAACTGGATGAGAAAGTTTATCTATAAAGATTTGTGGCAGGTCTCCCTGTGTTCTCATCTTCTTTCTATCTCTGTCCTCCCCTTTCTGTTGTCTGTGTAGAATGTGCTACAAGTCTGAATAATAAAGTCTGTGCCACCTTTTATTAAAACCATTGTTAATGTATATTTTCCAGGTTGTTGGATTGAATTTGCGTTTTAACGGACACTGATCAGGGTGTACTCAAGATGGTTCTTGATGCCACAGAATCTTTATTTTAAATGTTTGTTTAATAAAACACTGTAGGGGGGAAATGTGACCTGGCCTTAATTTATTAGCACATAAAGTAAATTGAGTTATAATTTCTACATGGAGATATATGTTCAGAGGAAATAAAACATTTAAATGATTCAAAGCAGAAAATGTGTTTAGACTTTATTAAAGTTAGAGCTATACATCTCTGATCTCCATAAAGTTAGACAAATATGCATTTTCCTTGATTTGCCCCTTTGTACCAGTCAAAAATCATATAGAACTCTTCAAATTATTTAATGGAAGTGATTCAGATTTCATAGTGTGTGTGTGTGTGTGTGTGTATATATACACACACTTTATATTGATCAGGGCACCATAATGATTAGGACATTTACATTAGTTTTATTGCTTTGAGTTTCATTCTCCAAACGCCTTTGGAGTCTGCATCTACCATTGATCAACAGGAGGCCAATACCTGAGCCATGATGATGCTGAAAACCCGGAATAGAACCATTAAAAACATCAGTCAGACTTTAGTATTAGCAAAAACAAATGGAATATTATGAGAGAATTTACTGGTGAGTATAATAATCACAAAAGGATTGCTGGGCCATGGGAGAGCTCCACTGGAAGAAGAGGAATCACTATGGTTCAAAAATAAAAGGCCTCTTCAGGAGGCAGGTCTGTATTTGTCAGACGTATCTGCAGAAAACCACTAAAGCAGCTCGGCCAGATATTTTAAATGGTACATAAAAGCCAGCATGATTCTGGAAAAAGGTCTTGTGAATTGATGAAACCAAGAATAACCTGTATGAGAGCTGTGGCGAGAGCTAAGGTTGGAGACGAAAGGGAGCTGCCCAAGCTCCAAAGCATACCAGCTCATCTGTGAAGCGTGGTGGGAGTGTTAAGGGGGGGGGGGGGGGGTGTATTGCACAGATATTGGCGTTCTTGTCTTAATGTAACTGCTGATGGCACAATGAGTTCTGAGATAGAAACTTCTGCTCAAGTCCCAGTATATTCCCCTGAACTCACCTTTCTTCATCCTACAGCAAGAGGATCCCAAAAATACTGAAACACAGGCAAACCTTCTAAATCCTTTTCAGCACACACTTCAAATGTTGACAAGTAGCGTTAGTGGCTTGTCTGAGTATCACTTAAAATTGATGTTCAGCATTTGATGTCTAGAAACTGCAGGCTACATTAATAAAATGCTTGGATTTGCAACAAAACACAACTTTTTTTTTTATTTAGTACTGCTGTGTCCCAAACAATATGGGGCCTGGAAATGAGGTGGACTGTTTAAACTCAATGAAACTGAAATGTAGGCGAATGCATAAATGCGTTTACAAATACTGAAAAGTATCGGGACACCTGACCATTAATCTGGAGCTGGTCGCCCTTTGCAGCTATAACAGCTTCCACTATTTTCTAAAGGCTTTCCACAAGATTTGGGAGTTTCTGTGGGAATTTGTGCCCACTCAGCATTTATGAGGTCAGACACTGATGTTGGACGAGAAGGTCTGGATCACAATCTCCGTTCCAGTTCATCCCAAAGG
>JBBJLR010000087.1:10538477-10551005 GCA_037577145.1 Brachypetersius gabonensis
ACACACACACACACACACACACTCCCAATGTCTCCCATACACACACACACACACACACACACACACACGAGTTTGTAGCCTCCAGCGCTGTTTTCCAGCATGAAAGTGGCAGAGACTCAACAAACTGATCAAGAAAGCAAGTTTGGTTCAGGGAACTGTGGTTGAAAGGAGAACATTATCTAGACTTCAGTCCATCATGGAAAGTGCAGTACCTTTAACTACAGACTCACCAGCATAAAGTGCTCCACTGAAATCCCATCAGACTCTATAACTCCACCCCCTGTCACCCACCCACACATCACACTCTATAACTCCTCCCCCGTCTCATACACACCCATCAGACTCTATAACTCCTCCCCCGTCTCACACACAACCATCAGACTCTATAACTCCTTCCCCATCTCACACACAACCATCAGACTCTATAACTCCTTCCCCATCTCACACACAACCATCAGACTCTATAACTCCTCCCCCATCTCACACACACCCATCAGACACTATAACTCCTTCCCCATCTCACACACAACCATCAAACTCTATAACTCCTCCCCTGTTTCACACCCACCCATCAGACTCTATAACTCCTTCCCCATCTCACACACACCCATCAGACACTATAACTCCTCCCCCTGTCACCCACTCACACATCAGACTCTATAACTCCTCCCCCGTCTCTCACACACCCATCAGACTCTATAACTCCTCCCCCGTCTCACACACACCCATCAGACTCTATAACTCCTCCCCCGTCTCACACACACCCATCTGACTCTATAACTCCTCCCCCTGTTTCACACCCACCCATCAGACTCTATACCTCCTCCCGCATCTCACACACATCCATCAGACTCTATAACTCCTCCCCCTGTTTCACACCCACCCATCAGACTCTATAACTCCTCCCCTGTCACCCACACATCCATCAGACTCTATAACTCCTCCCCGTGTCACCCACTCACCCATATTTAAACATGTGGGTAGAGAGAGTAATTTCAACGTTTCTTTTGTGCACGCTGCTAATACTAACCGCTAATGCTAGCGTTTTTTTAAGCTATAAAGATTTCTGGTTCCGATTATTTATTTACTTTTACATTTTCTTTAAGGATAATGCATTAAACTGAATTTAAAATGAAACGAAAGTGTTCTGGGCACCCGTTCCCACCTTGAAGCTGGTGGTGATGGAGGCGTACTTGTTGTCGGCCGTCTCTGCATTGCCGATGAGGTAGTCCCAGCTGGTGAACATCTTCCAGGCGAAGGTGAACTCACTGTCCTCACCGTCCCCGCCCCCCACGTCTGCGTTTTTAGCCATCCTAACGGCGAGAGTGGATTGCATTCACAAACTCACGAAGAATCCACTCTGGCTGGCAGGATAACAGAAGCGCATTCTTCCGTGCAAGGAACCACTTTAGGCTGCAGCATGCCTGACTATGGAAAGGGCTCAATCTAATCTAAATGCCCAATCTGGATACATAACTGACCTTTTCATTCACTCACTCTCTCACAGCACATCAACAGTACATGCACACCTCTGGAAAATACCATACAATTATGAGAGCTACTATAAGGAAGTTTTGTACTTTTGTACGTAATCAAAGAGCACAATGCAGATACACTTAGTGTTCGGTATTAAGTAGTATTTCATGCCATTTCTAGAGGATCTAGTAATGGATGAAACGAGAGACTCACGTTCGGATCACAACCATCAGGCTATACCCGAAGGTCCCAATGCCCACCATCAGGTAGGACAGAGGGAGACGGAACTTCAGGAAGCCAATGGTTCTCTGGTTATTATAGTAGCCATAGAAAAGGACCGAATACTTGCAGTAGCCCTGTTAAAATAGAAGGATTGTTAAGTGAGAAACAATGCTTAAAAAGAAAACAATTTCTGACACAGTATACGTCTATATATATACACACACACACACACACACACACATTACCAGGCAAAAGTTTGGACACACCACATCAAACTAAATGATGAAGGAACACCTGGAATTATGCAGTAAACAGAAAAAAGTGTTAAAAAAAACAGAATCTGTTCTGTAATCAGGGAATGATGGACTGTTGTTTTTTACTGAGTTCAGTCGTTCTTGCCATAATGTGCAGTAGAACCTTAGTGGAACAGGATCACTAACTGTGGACCAACCCGACTCACAAGAAGGAAAGAAACTCCACTAATGAACTCTTGATGAAGAAACTCCTGTTAATTAAACACCATTCCAGGTCGATTCCTCATGAATCTGAGTGAAAAAATGCCAAGCTGTCATCAGGTGATGTTTTCAATATTAACCTACAATGAAGCCGATAATAAAAACAAAGGAAATCGTGGAAGGTGTGAAGGTGTGTCCAAACTTTTGCTTTAACACATTCTTAAAATTAAGGTGCTAAAAGGGGTTCCGAGGAGTGATGCAACAGAAGACCCACTTTGGGTTCAGTAAAGAACCCTTTAATACATGGTTCATTAAAGACCCATTTTTAAAATGAGATGTATGAGTGTAAAGACCCTTCATACAATGTGATGGGCCCGTACTAATGAACGATTTTGTCTCAAAATCATACCAAACCAGGAGCCGTTAGATTTAAAAGTGTAGATGGAATTGAAATATGAATCCATCTTACGTTAAAGTCTGTGAGAACAGAGTAGTCCATAGCAGAGTCCTGCTCCTCTCGTGGCACGGTTTTCCGAGGAATAGATCCATAGGGAAGGCCCATGAGAACCTTTGAGATATCCACAGTTGGTTTTAGGACATTAGAAAAACATGATAGCAGCAGAAATGCAAACTGGACCGTGTTCTCTGACCTCTGGGATCACGACCAGGCCGAAGGTCAAACTAAAGAGGACCAGGTTCATTCCATACATCCAGCGGAGGAAGATAAAGTAAGAGGCGACTGAGGAACCAAAGTGACCTAAGAGGGAGGCACACAGAGAGTCAGGGAAGAAATAAACATGAAATGCAGTTCCTTTTATTTCCAACAGGTGGCGTCTCTAGGTGGCGTCTTCCAGTCCAGTGTCTGTTAAATTCCTCCACAAACACCTCATTCTGCTTTATGAGGGACTGATCAGTGATCAGCTGAATCTTATTTAATGAGGAAAAGTATAAAACACTGCTGTAATCGACTCTCTCCTCTCACACTGAGACCAGCTGGATGGTGAAACACTACTAGAAGTTCCTCAAAGCTCATTATTGCCATGTAGTTTAAGAGAGAACCAGAGATCAGTTTTCTTTGAATTATTCAGGTTCTGTAAACATTGGCATCATTTCTCTTATTCTGATGTCATTTCCTTTAAAATGTAACTTTAAAGAACAATATTTTTATTTGGAAATGAGGAGAAATATTGTCAGCAGTCCTGCAGCAATAAAAGATAAACCCTGAGAAACTGAAGATTTTTGCAGGGGGAACTTATTTTCCAGAGCTGTATATACGGTGCTGTGAAAAAGTATTTAATTTTGTTTTTGCATATTTGTCACACATATTACATATTTCAGATCATCAAATAATTTTTTATGTTATACAGATTACCCAAGCGAATACAAAACCCTGAGTTAGTTTTATGCCAGATGGAACTGGACCAAATCCTTCCAAAAAGTTTAGCTTTTGTCTCATCAGTCCACTGAATATTATCCCCATAAGTCTTGGGGATAATCGAGTCTTTATGTTCTTTTCGGTCGCCAGGGGTTTTTACCTCAGAACTCTCCCATGGATGCTAATTTTCCCCGGTCTCTTTCACATTGTTGAATCATGAACACTGAACTTGACTGAGGCAAGTGAGGCCTTCAGATGTAGTTCTGGGTTCTTTTGTAACCTCCCAGATGAGCTCTTGTAATTTTGGTAGGTCGGCCACTCCTGGGAAGGTTTGCCACTGTTCCCAGTTTTCTCGATTTGTGGATAATGCCGCTCATTGTGGTTTGCTGGAGTCCCAAAGCCTCAGAAATGGCTTTGTATCTCTTTCCAGACTGATAGATATCCAGGCCGATGACTCATCTGTTCTTGAGTTTCATTTGATCTTTAGATGCTGTGCTGCTTTTTGAGATCTTATAGCCTTATTCACTTAGTCAGACAGGATCTATTTCAGTCACTTCTTGATTGAACAGGTCCAGCTGTAATTGGCCTCAGTGTGGTTAGTGGAATTGAACTCAGCTTTCCAAAAAATGATCAATTAATTCATTATTTACCAATGGGAGGGCAGGGTGCGATGGGGCAATTACTTTTTTACATAGGGCCAAGTAGATTTGGAAACCTTTTTTCCCTTAAATAAAATCATCATGTAAGAACTGCACTTTGCATTTACTCGGGTTATCTTGATCTAAAAAAAACATTTGTTTGATGATCTGTAACATATAAACGTGACAAATATTTAAAAAAAAAAGAAATCAGGAAGTGGGCAAAAAAAATTCACAGCACTGTAACATTACTCTCAAAATAGTCACATGGCTGTCACTATTAATTATATGAATAAATCTACAATAATTTAAATTATCAATCAAAAATAAAAATGTGAGACATTTTTGATGATTAAACAAATGTTATAATGTCTATTCTATGAAAAACAGAAAAACAGCATGGCTATATGGAGATTGTAATAAAATTAATAGTTAATTAAAAAACTTGTCTCATGCTCCAAAGTAATAAGTGTAGCCTCACATATTATTAAAAACATTATTTAATGCAGAAATCTTCACTTTATAAATGCCCTGAGTCGCCGTGCTACAATGATATTTAATTTCTGGCTGTGCCTCAGTCACTTCATATACATATATGGTATAAATATATTTATATTATATATTTCTAACTACAGACATATGCTTTTGTGAGATCCTGCTGCTGTGGCAGGATCTTTAGTGGCTTGAATGCTAATAGCCCCCCCTAGTGGAGTTGGAATTGTTCACACTGGTAAACATAAACTGTCAATGACCTGCTGTTCCCCTGTTCATCTATTTCAATTGGAAACTAATCATTACTGATTGAGAACATAATTTGAACATCAAAAGATCACGACAGCCCTAAATTAACTTATAAGATTCTGTTCACCAGAAAAATCAATACAAAATCAAATAGATGCACAATGTTGCCTTGCCCTTATCAAAAAGTAGTATACTTAAAGTTTATTTTATTAAGTATGCTTGAGTATAAGTAGAAATAGAGCAAGTATACAGACCATGTACTAGTAGTGTACTAGAAAGTATATTCATTTAATACTCAATACTTTATATGCTTTCTTTATATTTATCAGTATAAGTCAAATATACTTCACTATTCTATTTTTAAGTATATAAAATATAGTATATAAAAAGTAAACCTCAAGTATACTGCCTCAGTTTTAGTATAAAATAAGTGTACTCGTAGTAAACTTGAATAAACTACTGTAGTCAAAAACCTGGTGCCTGAGGTTTGTAGTGGAGCCGTACGGCTAATTTTAAGACTTATATCACCATATAGCAACCAAATCATCACACACTTGCCTCTAGCACTTCTAATGCAGATTGTATGGTCACAGACATCATAGGAAATGCATTTCAATCAAACGGTAATTGACTGCAATTATTGTTGAAAATATAAATATATCTCAAAAACCTAAAAAAGAGCTGATGGTTCTAAAATCACTATTGAAAGAGTAACCAGATAAGATAAATTACTCGACAGGTGTGTTGAAGATTTAGGCCAGCAGTCCATTAGTTGTTTAGCAGGTGTTAGCTTATCTTATTTTATCTTATCTACATCAGCCTTGCAAGTACAATGCAAAACCAATGGGTTAAACATTGTACATCAAACAGGTTTTGTCTGATCCACCACCAACTTCTTCATCTCAGATGTTTACACACAACCAGCTCTTCTGAAACAGCCCCAAGACTTTTCATCGTCTTTCATGCCACAGTGAACTGTGGTTACACCGTTGCGTAAAATGGTTTGGGGGTTCCCCTCTAAAAGTAGGTTTAGTTAAATATGGCTCTGTGAAACTCATGATGTTAACTGGGTTTTTCCATCTCACCCTGCAGACATTTCCTGGCTGGCCAAAGAGCAAAGAAACCTCCACTGAATGATGTAGAATTCATCCTCCATTAGAGAACATGCAGGCCTCTACCCACATCCTCTCAAATGTCAAAGACCTTCTCGGTTTTGGCGCCAAAGTGGTGGATGTGTTTTCTTGTGTAGACTATAAAGCACCCGTGGAAATGTAACTTCTTTATGTATTATTCTACAGTAAACCCCTCAAATTCGTGGGGGGTTACATTCAATGAGCATAAGCGAATTGTGAAAAAACTATTAATTTGTGATGTGGTTAATGCCCTCAGATACGCTTCCAAAACATTTTAATTTCATTTTAGACTCTGTTTCATTCATTCCCATTAAAAGAAAATGTGATGGTAAACCCGTATCTGTACTGTACAGTTTACACTAAACTGCTGTCTCCCGCAGTGCTAGAATGTAAATAGCGATGTTACCCCTGTATAGACTGGACTGGAATTCATGCAGCGCCTTTTCTTTGGTGTAAGCAGGTAAATACAGTAATAAATTAATTTAATGTACAGTAATAAAAATACAGGGCTTTAAAAAGAACAAAATGAAAAACGCTCAAGACGTTCCACACTGAAACTGTTCTGATGCTGAATTCTAGACTGAATTTCCATTTATGTTGCAAAATTAGGAAATTATATTTTTCTTAATAATTTAGCGCTAAAATGCATGATACGTTATATATTGCCATCAAACTGGAAAAAAAAAATGTGGAGGACATCGACGGTTTCCATGAATGTCCTCCACAAACAATTATTAGTTTGGTTCTAAGAAAAAATCCACAAACTACTGAAGCTGTGAACTTGTGGGGAAACAGTGTATATTGATCAGAGAGGTAATGACTTGAGTCCTCTGCATTGAACCCGTTCACCTGAGTAAAGCAATGGGCTGCTGCCAATGTGAGCAGTGATTGGGGACGATAACTTGATCAAGTGTATCGCAGTGGTGCCACTGGCACTCCTAGGATTCAAACCCACAGCCTTCTGATTGCAGGGGCAACTTCCTAACCACCAGGCCACTGGCTGTCCAGTGTAAACTTGACATTACATGTAAAGATTTCCCAAACAGATGAGAATGTGATGCATCTGTTGTGAAGTTGTTGACTACAGTACCCAGAGATTTCATGACTTCAGGAGGATATTGTTTTGACGCTCTCATGAGTCAGAAATTTGGGCGTGCAATGTGTAAACAGTAGAATATAACTTCATTCTGACTTGCCCACAACCCTAAATAAGTAAAGCTTAAAGTGTCCATTTGTCATACACCACACCACAGCATGGAATTCTTTCTCTGCATTGAACCCATTTAACTCATTCACCAAGTGAAGCAGCGCGCAGCCAGGACCAGTGTGTGAAGACGGTACCTTACTCAAGGGACAGCGTGCCACTGTCTGTCCTAGGACTCGAACCCACAACCTTCTGATCACAGGGGCAGCTCCCTAACCACTAGGCCACCAGCTGCCTTACAATACTTGAACTGTGAACTGCTTAAGAACTTGAACAGACATCCTATAAAAACGGAACATTTCTATCTTAAACCACTCACTTTCGACTTCTTTTATTTTCCGCTCCCAGGGAATACAGGCGGTCTTGAAATTCTCGAAATCTCGTTGAAATTTGATCCATTTCTGACAATAAAACAAAGCAACATAAAATCAATTAGACATAAAGATCGACACTTAGCTACATCACAGATGTACATTCCTGCTTTCTTACCTTCATCATCATGACCTTGTAGGCGTAAAGCTTCCTGCCCTTCCCTTTTCCCAGAGCTCCCTCGAACTTATCCACAAACAACTGAGCTTCTCTAAAAACAGGGCGAGCCGTTAGGTGAAATCGAATTTTGGAATCAAGACGACGTTTCGCTACAGATGATAAAAGCGATCAAACTTCTGACCATTCAGTGGAAAGATATAATATTCTAAAGCTAACATTTCCTGGATTGTTATGCCACTTTGTATGTATGACTGTACAAGTCAAACGAATTCTATCAATAAAAGTTTGAATGAATGTCAATTGTTTTATTTCTCTTATATGTTCCATTACCTTATTCTATATTATTTTATATTCCATTTCTGTAAATCAGGACCTTTTGTGTACAGAAAAAAACTTGAAATAGACAAACTTAGTCACCCAAGAACATTTTAAATTCAGAAAGGTCTGGGTCATATAGAGTCGTTCTTCCTTTGATTCCCTCCTAGTGAGAAGATATCTCAGTTACACCATGTTGATACTAAATGATCCAAATAGCTCTCAGGAAACATGCATTCACGCTCTATAGCAAAAACTCCTGAACTGTACTTGAGGTGTTTGAGCCTCCTCTTCATCCGCCAGGGTTTGTTCCTAATGTTCGCGATCAGCTTCTTCTTTTCCTCCACCTCCTCCATCAGCCGGGCCCTCTCGCCCTCAGACATGGACTCCTCCTCCTCCTCCCCTCCCTCTGACTTTGAGTCCTCACTAGGACGTCGCAGAAGGAGGAGGGATGAAGAAAAAAGGAGTAATGAGCAAAACTGATAGAGGGTGCCGGCAGACACTTATGCTGTTCTGAGACCAGTTTTTGCAGCTTCTTCTACTGTAACCTGGTCCTCAAGCAGCATAAGGAGGAGAACTCCGCCCTGAAGGCTGACAGTCGCACTGGCAATCTGTGAATTGATTACTTTTTACTTGGATTTTCTTGGATGTTGTTAATAGGGATGCATCAAATATTCGGGCACCGAAAAATTTCTGCCCGAAAATGCCAAAAGTGCATTTTGCGTTTTGACCAAAACAGTGATGACGCAATCAGAAACCACAACCTGCAGCGCCAGACTGGATTAGAGTCAACATCTCTGCTGTTTGCCACATCTCCATATATTTAAGTCTGTGTTTCTGAAAAGGCAAGACATTTTTCCAGTGATTACATGTTCATATATGGGCTGCCAGTCTCTGTTTTAATACACTATTTTGTTAAAGGCCTACAGAGAATGTTGTTTATCTTTCAGCAGTTTTAAAGCACTTGTTCTGAATGTACTTTGTTCATTCACTTTGTTCAGAAAATTAAAATGCTCTTGAATTCACAGGTTTTATGAGAGTAGATATTTAATTTTATAATATTTCAGCTTTCCTGCTTTTAGGCTACTCATGAGTGGAGCCAAGTGAAATATTTTATTTCAAACGTTATTTTATATTGTGCATTGTTTAAATGCTAAATAAATATTTTCATAGTTTTGTAACAGATTTATTCTTTGAACATTAATTTATGCAATTGCCGTACTTGACTTTAGTTAGGTAAGTCCACACATTCCCAGCCATAATGGCAATATTACAAAAGTTCTGAGTAATAATTTCTTTCTGTGTTTCGCTTTTGGCTTTCGGCCCAAAAAATAAATTTTTTTAGTGTATCCCTGGTTGTTAAATATTGCTATCAGTACTCAAAGATTTCACGATTTCTGAAGGATGTTGTTTTGATGTTCATCAGTCAGAAATTCAGATATGAAATGTGTAAACAGTCAAATATAACTTTCATTCTCAACCACAGCCCTAAATAAGTAAAGCCTATAATGTAACCATACACCTAGTGTAGCAGCAGACAGCCAGAAATGCAGTGTTGCTCTAGGGAACCTCAGTGGTGCATTTAGCAGTTCTGGGATTTGAACCCACGACCTTCTGATCACAGGGGCAACTCCCTAACCACCAGGTCGCCAGCTTGCAGCGTCTTCTATCATAACCTGGTCCTGAAGCAGCGTAAGGAGGGGAACTTCGCCCTGGAGTCCAACAGTCACTGCAGCAATCGACTGTCGAATAATGCAAAAGGTCTGGTTAAAGGATTCACGGGGGCCATTAAAAATGCAGGGCTGGGAAATAATACTGGTGAACACAGGGACTGAAAAAATGCTTGTTTTTGCCTGTCACTCTAAACTGGGGTCGGTACCCACGGTGCAAATGAAAGCTTGACTATTAGCCACTTCACCTTTATTTTGTTGTGAGCTGTGGGATCGTTTACAGTCGAAGACCCACTTAACCCCCAGAGCCACGCTTTTTTATTTTAAAATATGATCATAAAGAATAAATATAAATAAAATTAAGCGTAAATACCTTTTAGTCAGCAGTTTACAAAGAAATATTAAAGTATTACTTTCAAACATGCATGTTTTATAATTATTGGATTGAGACACATCACTTTAATACCATTTATATATATGTACACACACACATACACACACACACACACACACACACACATATATATATATATATAATGTACATATATATTACAAAAACACACACACACACACAAAAGTATATATTATACACACACTCTTTCTTCAAACAGGGCTAGAATGTTAATCTGTTGTAGACTGTTTTCACAGCTTTTATAATTTCCATTGAAAACTTTAATACTCTATTTTACTTTACTTTAATACCTTTTTATAAAACAAAAAAGGTACTTTTGCAGAATGTGTGCCCTTTAAGTATCTACCAATGATCTAAATTGTTTTATTAAAGTAAAGCGGTCCCAGCATGTGACCTGTTTCAGAGCTACTCTGTTTGACGGAGGGAGGAAGAACTAGGAAGAACTAAAAACCTATTTTCACCCACTAGCACATGCCCCCCCCCCCCCACACAGTTGGTAATATGCTTTAAAGCACTGATTAGGTTAAATGTTGATATCCTACACGTTTGTATATGGAAGTGTTTATTAGTGAGCGTTGAATCGTTTGGCAGAAACAACGTAAAACAGAAGAATTTGTTTCAGGTTGTTTTCCGGCATACCTACTGTTCTTCTTCCTACTGCTCTTGTCATCGTCCTTGCCTTTGCCCTCCTTCTGTTTCTTGCCGCCTCTCTTGTTTCTCTTGTTCTCTCCGTTCTCCCCGCCGTTCGCTCCTGGCCTGCCTCGCCTCCGGTTTCCCGCGGCCCTCCTCTGCGGGATGTCGTCGTCGCTGTCCTCCTCCTCGGCCTGCTTCTGAGCCGCTTTTTTCCTGTTGGCCGCTCTGCGACCTCTTGGGGGCTCGTCGTCGTCCTCATCCTCGTCCTCGCTGGCGGCCGCCTTGCCTCGTTTATTTGCCGCTGCTTTTTTCTTGCCACCTTTGCTTTTGGCATTGGTTTCCTCTAAACACACACAAGTAGGTGAGAGCAACACATTCTTCTCACCACATCACTGGAATAAGTCACGCATCATGACCTTGGACCAACATTAACCACCGAGTAAAGATCAGATCAGATAAGAAAGGGAATTTCTTCGTGAGCATGCTCAGTGCAACCAGAGGAGTAAAGATAAGACTGTGGAGAATTAAAAAAAGACAACAATGGTGCAACAGAACAACAAAACCATAACAGATACACTGAGAGATCAGTGAATGGCTTATGAAAGTGCTTGTGCCATAAAAGTGTGATGAATACAATAAAATGAAATAAAATGCATTAAAATCAAATGAAAAGAAATGAGAGACCAGCAGGTGATGAGGGGAAGTGACTTTACCTGCACAAACAAACACCAGAACACATTCAGACACCATCTCTGTACTTACCCTCCGCACTCTCCACATCTCCGTCAATCTCGATTCCCACTAAACACCGAAAACACACAGTCCGGCACACACCTGTAACTCTGATTTTAAGCAAAAAAAGGCGTGAAATAAATCCTATTGAGCTATGCATCTTCTCCACTAGATCTTAAAGGGCTCACCTTCCTCTAATTTCCTCGAATTATCACTTTTCTTTGGCATTTTGGATATCAGAGATGTCCCGCATGCACTGGAATGTCCCACTGACACAGGAACAGGCTCAGCTCTGATCTAGTAACTGACTCCCTATAGCCACGGCAACACCACGTGACCTCCCCATCAGATACGTCCAACATCAGCAGGCAAGGCCATCACTTCGTCTGCGCAGGCAGAAATCAAAAACAACTAATTTTACGAAACAAAACAACTTCAATTCAAAACCAGAGTCACATTCATTTAAGACACTCCAATTACAGCTAAAAGAAACATCCAGGATCAGTGGGAATGAACCCGGCTTCTGCTTAAGGAGCATCCAGCTATTCGACATTTCAAGGTCCACTTAACATCATCGGTGCTTCTTTAGGACCGGAGCGACGGCGGAATATGTCTGATTAAACTGTCAGATACACTCTCACTCACTGGGACACACGACACCTCGCACTTGTCACAAGACGAGCACCTTTAAACATTTAATGAAGGTTTAGGTTTCCTTTCAGAGGCAATTAAATACATTTCACAGCGTATTAAGCTTTACAGTTTCACATTGCTGGCTTTGAACAAGTCATTCTTCTAAACTACCCAATCGTTTGAGATCAGAATGAATGTATTTTGTGGGGTAAGCTACTATATTCCTATGACTAGTGTTTCAGCAGTATAGGCATTTCCTGGCACTGGAAGAGTGTCACCACTGTCTTCTGTGTGTGTGAGTGTGTGATGGGGTGTGGGGGGGCTTGAAAATGATCAGTAAATGCATTGGGGGGGGGGGGGGGGATCAACAAAGGATCAAACAACACTGCGCAATGGAAAA
>JBBJLR010000087.1:10557506-10568624 GCA_037577145.1 Brachypetersius gabonensis
CTTTGAATTATTCAGGTTCTGTAAACGCTGCATCATTTCTCTTATTCTGATGTTTTGTCGTTTCCTTTAAAATGATGAACAATATTTTTATTTGGAAATGAACCGAAATATAGTCAGCAGTTCTGAAAAACGAAGGCAAAGCTGTTCAGTTCAGTTTTTGCTGTCGTCTCGTTTTTTTTCCCAGAGCTGTGTATGAGTAGTTGTCCGTTCTTGTCGTCGCAGTACCAGTTTGCTTGTCAGCACAGTTGCAGAGTCTGAACCTAAGAGAGAGAGAGTAATTTCAAGGCTGCAGCCCAGTATGTCCCTAACCACCCTTGTCTTTTCTCTTTTTGTTTCTTTTTATGTTTGTCTCTCAAAGGAAAAATGAAATGCAGTTTGTTGTTTTTAATTGTATCTTAAGTCAGCTGTTCTGTCCTTGACATTAAAAAGTGCTTGTCCTCGTGACTTGGTGCTACCAGATGGCTTACTGCGTTGATTAATTTGGTTTCTGTATGTTTTTTCTGTGTTGATTATGTGTGCATATCAGATCACTAGAGTGGCCCAGGCGTTACAGTACTACACTAGCCTGACTCAAGGCTTTGTTTTCCAAGCCACTAAACCCGCTGGGGCCAACGCTGCCTTCAAGGGGGGGATGTGACCAGGATCGTAGCTGCTGAACCTTCCAAGATGGACACCTTGTCTCTTTTTTTGTTTTGTTTTCTTTTGTTTGTTCGTTTGTTTGATCTGACATTGTCCCTTTTTTACTCCTAGAAGAGCCTGTTGCATATTCATTGTGTTGTTTTCTCAATTTCGGTTTGTTTTGTTTTTTGTTTTGTTTTTTTTCCTGTCCTCTAGTCCCCCTTCTTCCTCCCCTTCCTCATGCAGTTGCTCTCTTGCGTATCTCTCAGTGCTGTCCAGGTTGGCGACCAGTAATGGAGAGGGATTTACGGTATACAGGCAGCTGTGACTGGCGACCGTCCCCCCACTCTCTCTCTGTCTCCCTGTCTCTCTCTGACTCTTTCTGTCTCTCATTGTGTCTCTGTCTCTCTCTTTCTCTCTTTCTCTCTTTCTCTCTTTCTCTCTGTCTCTATCTTTCTCTCTGACTCTTTCTCTGTCTGTCTCTATCTCTCTCTCTCTGTGTTTCTCTCGGTGTTTCTCTCTGTCTCTCTCTCTGATAATCTTGGGTTTAATGGTTCTGCAGTTTCACTTTGACTTAAGGATGTTGCACAATACCCAAAACTTCTTCACTTTACTGTCAGGGTCAGTAAATGTATCATATACAGACTTCGAAATTTCACTATCATGACCAGGTCTGAGGCAGTTATAGACACAATAGTGTGTCATGTATTAAAAATAAATGATTGTTGGTCATGTACAACCCCTGATCATAAAAAGTTGGGACGGTATGGAAAATACAAATGGAGAAAAAATAAACACAGTTATTTAAAAAAAAAAAACTTTCTTAATATACATTCATTTCTCCATCTCAGGCCTGCAAAAACATTTCAGAATCAACATTTTCCACTCAACACTTAAGACGTTTTGACACTGGGGACACCAGGTGATGAAGAGGTGTTATTTTTCCCAATTGTTCCTGCTAACACGTTTTATGGTGGGCAACAGTACAGGGCCAACGCTTAGTCCTTACAGAACTCTCCTCACGCTCTATATTGTCCCTGGAAAAGGTAGCATATGTGGCTCTAAAATCTCAATGTATTTTTCTGCATTAATGCTGCCATCACAGAGATTTGCAATAGTCAGCCGGTGGCCTGGTGGTTAGGGTTAGGGGGTTAGCCCAACAATCATAAGGTTGTGGGTTTGAATCCCAGGAGTCCTAGTGGCACCATTGCGGTACTCTTGAGTAAGGTACCATCCCCCCGCACTGCTCCCTGGGCCCTGTGTTCCTGGATGTCCACCGGGTCTGGAATGTTGATTCCTTTGCATAAAAGGTCCAGAGTGTCGATTGGTTTCCATAAAAGATCTGGAATGCTGATTGGTTTCCTTAAATGTTCTGGAATGTTGATTCCTTTCCATAAAAGGTCTGGAATGCTGATTTGTTTTCTCTTTGAGAGGATTCATCCATGAAGCCAAGTAAGCTGCAGTTTAAGACCAGGTACACACAAGTGTTCTGATGGATTGTGCTACCCTGTCAAAAAATGCTCCCTTTAAGTTCATACAGTTCAGTTTATATTCAGTTTATTACCCTAAAAAGATGAGAAATGGGCAAAGAATATATAATTTAAAATATATATAGACAGTCTATCGATTCATGCTACTCTGTGTGAAAATTTAGTTTATAAAGCTGCCCGAGTCGTGGCTCTGGGCGTGGCTCTGAATTGCCACACTGGAAAGAATGGGCAGCACGTTTCGGCAGAACACCAGACCGAGTTAAAGTCACGTGGTGCGATTAATCTGCGTAAATTTTTTAACACATTGTTTTTTCTTTGATTAACGGATTGAAATGATCACATTAATTCAAGTGCCTTAATATTAACTAATGAAATTAAGTTGACCAGACCAAACATGAAATATCCTTGGGCTCATACTGCATGCAGCAAAGAGTACATTTTTAAATAACTCCATGTTTGTTAGTTTTGGAGTTTTTTTTCCATACCGTTCCAACTTTTTCTGATTTGGGGGCTGCAGTTCAACACCATACACGTTTTCAGCCGAGTATTGATTTTTGTAGCCTGGGACACAAACGCCAGCTCTAGCAATTCTAGCTCAGTGGTAGTTCGTAGTCACTTGCAAATATTTGTTTCACTAAGGCTAACAGAGTAATCTATTGGACCTAAAAACAAAAAAATGAGGAAGTTTTCGATTTTCATTTTGACACATTTTTTACAGTTTCACTTTTGGGTGGTGTGGGGGGATTTTTTTTTTTTTTCAAAAAGACTCTTAAATTGTTCTTCTCTTCTGTATCTGATGTTCTGTGTGCTATTAGTGATGCAGCCAACATGAACGGTTGTCTTGTGTTGCACACCCTTTCCAACACTGCGACACGAGCACCCCAGGGAGAAAAGCGCCCATGCTTGATATCGCATGGTTCATGACCATTATGTTTCCAGTACAGGTGACCCATACCACAAAGTGTTACCTAATTCTCTACATTTGATTGATCTTTAGAGAGAGAGAGAGAGAGAAAGAAAAAGGACAAATGTTCTTTGGTTTTATTTTGTGAATTGAATCAGAAGATTGTTTACAGTCTTGTGCTGTTAGTATGAAGACAGTAAAGTGAACAGTATGTTAGTACAGTGGACTAGTGGCAGGATGTAGGGACACATGTGATGGGTGTTAGAGATATAGAGTGGATCTTTTCTCTCTCTTGTGTGCAGTTAGAAGGGAGAAAGTGATGTAGCGCTCCACGGCTTACTCTAACGCCTGCACTTTTGCCTCATAGGAAAGATCCCAGAGGAAGCGAAGGCTCTGTCTCTTCTGGCGCCCGCCGCCCCCATCGCCAACTTGATGCCTGGCGGAGGACTGCTGCCCATCCCGAGCCCCACACCACTCCAGAATGTGAGCAAGTAACTGCTCTCCTGTAGCAAAATCAAACATACGGCCATGGAAATAAATGAAAGCATATCATTCCTTGGTTGTTGTTTTTGTAGTGTGTATCTGTGTAAAATCTGCATCACTATTGTTTTATACAATATTGACCAACACTGGATTCAATATTCCAAACAGAAAAAAGAAAATGTAAAGTAATAAATATACAATAATCCCCCACTTTTCGCGGCCGTTACGTTCCGAGAGCAGCCATGCACAGTAATCCGCCAGTTTTACGCGGATCGGGACTTGCGGATCCGGTTACACATGCTTTTTTCTTTCGAAAACAAAATTGATCGTTTTACGCGGAAACATTCAAAACAACGCGGAACCTGCAAAAATTCTATGCTTTTTTGGGGGTTTTTTTTCTTGGCAATATGTTTTTGTTTTTATTTAAAAACTAATTTTAGTTCTTCTGGCTCCCGGTACATGGCCGTCGGGACCATATTTAAACCTCTCTCACTCTCTCTTACTCTCTCTTTCTCTCTGTGTCTCTCTCGTTCGTGACCTTTCCCGGAGTGCACAGAATGCGCTTGTTTTAAATCTGTCTCGTTCTCTCTGTTTCTCTCTCGCGCGCACGCTCTCTCTCTCTCTGTGCCTCTATCTCTGTTTGGGAGCACATTTGGGGGCATATTTATGGTTAACACTATGAAAATAGGCATTTTAGGGCATTTCTTTGACCAAAACAACGCCTTTTTTCACTATACGCGGGTGCTCTTGTAACGTAACCCCCGCGAATAACGAGGGATTACTGTATAGCGAAAAACCACTATGTTTTTGGTTTAAAAAAAAAGCCTATTTTTATAGTGTAAACCTTAATTATGCTACCAGATCTGCTCCCAGAACACTTTAATTTCAAGTTAAACTCAGTTTAATGCATTACCCTTAAAGAAAATGTAAAGGTAAATAAATAATCAGAATCAGAAAACCTTATTGCTTAATAACACGTTAGCATTAGCGGTTAGCGTTAGAAGCGTGCGGCGAGCGAAAACAAACACTCGTACACAAAAGAAACTTTGAAATATATGGAGGCATTTCTTATTTTTAGACACACACACACCACAAACTGTGAACAGAGAAAAAGGTAGAAGTATTTTTTTCCATGGCTGTATATTAAACTTGATTTAATAGTTCTCTGTTCAGTGTTTTTCCTCATAGGACCAGTTTAAGAAACACTGCATTTGCAGCCTGGAATGGCCACTGCCACATGGATTTGTATCATAATTTGTGGTTTGTATTATGATATGAGATAATGTGAAAAGTACATTCATTACAGTTATGTGCAGCTGGAGGCCTAGTGGTTAGGGAGTATCCCCTGCGATCAGAAGCTTGTGGGTTTGAATCCCAGGACTGCTATTGGCACCACTTAGTGTGGTGTGTCCTCACACATTGCTCCCCGGGTGCTGTGTTCCTGGCTGCCCACTGGTGTACTTGGTGAATGCGTTCTAATCTTAAACTTAGCATTTGTATTTTTTTATTGGACTTAATATTGGTGAATTTTGAAGATGCTTGTCCCTGTATCTGAATACAGTGTCATTCTGACGATGATGTCGCCACACAGTCACAAGTGTGTACGCTGGGGGACACAAATTCACAACTTTGTGGAGCTCCCTGTTGCTGGTGGAGGTTGGACTCACTCTGCACCTGAGAACCCCACCCCCCCAGAGACCGTTCCCTCTTAGGTCCCTCAACGTTGTGAGCCGTCTGTGTGCAGCTATCTTGTTGAAAGTTGAGCTGTAGTCTATAAATAACAGCCTCGCATAGTTCCTGTTTTTGCTGTTGATGCATGAAGGTGCCGTGAGAGATGTTGTCCTAATTTTTTTGGTCTTAAAGTCCCTCAGACACGTTCATGAATAAAACTACTTTTTTTCTTCTTTTAATCTTTTATATCTCTTTTTGATCGGAATAGAAACAATTCTACTTACAATTTAAAAAAAAATGTTTTGTTTTCCATTCTGTCATTATTATTTAAAGGGGACATATTATGCAAAACCCACTTTTTGCATCCTTTTGTATTTGCATTTGTGTCTCTACTGCTCCTATAAACACTCATTTGAAAGAAAAA
Organism: Brachypetersius gabonensis; assembly: GCA_037577145.1. Lineage (NCBI taxonomy): Eukaryota > Metazoa > Chordata > Actinopteri > Characiformes > Alestidae > Brachypetersius > Brachypetersius gabonensis. Next base: position 10,563,097 of record JBBJLR010000087.1, read on the forward strand.
AAACATAATTTGAAAGATTTTGGTGTCAGGATCATGTGCTTCTATGAGTTGTTTGGACAGTCCCTTATTCTGATGTCAGGATGAGGAAATTCGCATAAAACCTCGCCTCACCTGTCGAGCTCCACCTGCTAGATTAGTCAAAGATCCTCCGTTTTTGTATGCTGGTTTTATGAGTAACATAAGACGCTGAGAGCTGTGTCTACAGGCAGTGGCGAGTCACTCATGAAGTGTTGTGTTTATCTCGCTCTGGGGCTGATAGCGCCTCTGTTTTCTGCCTTTATCGCGTGAGATAAACGCACAGCATAAGCACAGGATGGGTGGGGCGTGGCCAGCAACAACTTGTTTGCATAAAAGTAACCGAGCCCTGAAACGACTTGTTTTAAAGGGCCTGAAACTGTGAAGAATAAAGCTGGTAAATCTCTTTATGTGAGAGTGATTCTGTGCAACTTCATGAACATGTTTTGTAGCTCATAGACCTTTATTTGTTTAAAAAGAGGTATAATATGTCCCCTTTGAAGATAACTGAAAGACATAACTAAAACCAGAAGACATTTTGGATACAGGCAAAATGTTGCTTTTAGAGGTTAAAATCTTTAAATAGTAATGACAGAATGCATGTTAGGAGAGAAGGAGCTGGAATTGTGATTTTAGCGTTTAGCGTTTGCAGCTTATTAGTCTTTACTTCATGTCTGCTTTCAGCTTGGGCTGCCTCTGGCTGGCCGGGGACCGCTGTCAGCCGGACTTGACTCCTCCTCTGCGGCGGCGCTGAGTGCAGTCTCTGCCCAGCCTCCTATTATGGGCAACGTGGATCCCTCCAAAATCGATGAGATCAGGAGGACTGTATATGTCGGAAACCTCAATTCTCAGGTATTCTGCTAAAGCCCTGGGCCTCAATAAGCAACAGCCAGGTTTCCTCTTCATTTTCTCAAACTGCAGGCATATAAGAAAATAAAGAGACGCTGCAGTTTATTTTAAACCTCCGTCTCTCTGAGTGTGAAATCATTCTCATTATTGCCATTTTGTTTAAGAGAGAACCAGAGATTAGTTTTCTTTAAATTATTCAGGTTCTGTAAACGCTTCATCATTTCTCTTATTCTGATGTTAAAATTGTGCTTTAAAGAACAATATTTTTATTTGGAAATGAGGAGAAATATTGTCAGCAGTTCTTAAAAACGAAGGCAAAGCTGTTTAGTTTAATACTTGCAGCTAGAAAAGATCAAAACTGAGAAATTGAACATTATTGCAGTGGTGTCTTATTTTTGTCTAGAGCTGTGTGTATATAGTAAGTAAGTAAAGTTGTGTATTACTTTTGACTGCAATGTATTTCTCCAGTGTATGTAATGAAGTTTATAGATATAAAGAAAGTTAAATGTAAGCAAAGCAGTGTTGGTGAAACCTCACACCTTCTTCCCCTATAGACCACCACAGCAGAACAGCTGCTGGAGTTCTTCAAGCAGGTTGGCGAGGTGAAGTTTGTCCGGATGGCGGGAGATGAGACGCAACCGACTCGCTTCGCATTTGTGGAGTTCGCCAACCAAGAGTGTGTGGCCAGAGCGCTCGCCTTCAACGGAGTCATGTTTGGAGACAGACCCTTAAAGTGAGTCGCTGATTTTCTGCCTCACGAACATGGAAATCATCAGATAAGAGATGAGAGAGCAGTAAGAGCAGTAAAACATTATAACAATAGAATAGAATAAAATACTACACCAATGGTACAGTATAAAAAGTACACTATACTGTCTGGAATATGTAAAATAAATCTTATATCTTATATATATATATATATGTGTGTGTGTACTTATATGTACAGTAACCACTCACTTTTCCGCGGATCAGCAGTTGCGGATTTTTTCTGAGAACCAAACTGTGACAGTATTACACTGAAAAGTCAACCACCATAAAAAGAAGAAAAAGTAAAAGCTGCTGCAGCATGTAGCGTGGCTGCTCCGTGTCTTGTCATCATATTTTAGGGTTTTAACACCAATAAAGTTTTCTGATTCTGATTATTTATTTCTTCTTGCTGCTGCCGTTTACAGCATCTGTGGCTGCTACAGACCAGAATCTCCTTCATGGATTGTCCATGTTTCTCTTGTTTTTCGTTTTGTCCTTCTTAAAGCCCTGTATTTGTATTACTTTAAATTAAAAGAGGTGAAAACTGGTTTACCGTAACATTTTCTTTAAGGGTAATGCATTAAACTAATATGTTTAAAATGAAATTAAAATGTTCTGGGATCTATCTATCTATCTAGATATAAAGAGAGAGAGAGAGTTGTTGTAACTGTATGTAAACTTAGAAGTATGCATGTACACAATAAGTATGTATTTAAGTGGATATATGAATAAGTTTAAGAACACTGTGACGGGTGTAAACAAAAACAGTAGTAATGTACCAGTGGAATTGCATGTGGATGTTCGATTGTCACAGATACTGTCAATATCTAATGCTGTTCTAATCTGATTTATGTATTTTACATGTGTACCTTTAGGATTAACCATTCCAACAATGCCATCGTGAAGCCTCCGGAGATGACGCCACAGGCGGCAGCGAAGGAGCTGGAAGATGTGATGAAGAGAGTGAGGGAGGCTCAGTCCACCATTGCAGCAGCCATTGAACCAGGTCTTTTATTTTTGACAGGTTTTTTCACAGACACAATTAATTATGTATGAAAAGCAATTGTCCTTCAGTGTAGAAGAATCAGAAAAGTGAATTGCTTATGTAATGACTTTAAAGACACACTCAAAGTAAAAATCTGTAGAAAAACCTCAATATGAAAATACAAATGCTGGGCAACAATAAAAAAAATTTTTCAAATTTTTCTACGATTAATCAAGATTAATCACATTATGTGCAAAATTCAATCATGAATTCAAAAGTAGTGTATTGCACTCTTTAAGTACTGCTGTATGAACAAAAGCGCATAAACATTTGGTTAAAACACTAAGCTAATAAGGAGCTTTTTAACAGCAGTGTTCCCTCTAACACAGTTACAGTTCAAATATTTCTGTAAATCCCAACTTAAACATTAATGTAATCAAATCTAATATTAAACCAAAGCTATTCACCACTGCAGGGTGTTCAGGTTTTATATAGTTTATTATAGAATAACAAGTTCCTCTCAGAGTCTAGAGCCCCGATCAGAACATTATAACATTCTCCTTCAGAGCAACAGCAGACTCACGTTTATAAACCTGTTCTTTTTTCCTGAACAGTTTTTCCAATGTGTCAGAAGAAACATTATTCTTTTATCAGGAGCAGCAGGAGTTCCTGTTAGAGTAAGGGGAAGAGGTCCAGCACAACTTTTAAAATAATAGCAATAAAAACTGCTATAAAATAATTGATGGCGTTAAGTAAATAATGCGTAAATGGGATAATAATGCATTAACTTACCCAGCCCTAGAAAATACACTATTCTATAGAAATGCTGGTATAAATAAGTAACACAGTTGAGTGAAATGGCAGTACTGTAATTCAGTAAGAGGTCGGTAGGATGAGTAATTTTGACATAAGGGGTGATGCTAACTTTGATGTTTCTCATTTCCTGGGGAAAAACTGTCTGTGACGACTGACCTGTGTTTGCTGTTGTACACAGTCGAGATTGAGAAACGCCCATCCAGCAGATCCAAGCGTTCCAGAAGGTCCCGGTCCAGATCTCGCTCACGTTCCCCCTCACAGTCTCGGACCCGCCTGCGACGGAAACACTCCCAGTCCAGGCACAAGTAGGACAAACTGCGCTTCATTTCTCTTTAAAAATTATATTTTTCTAGTAGAGAAACTGTCAGTTATCAGTGATTTTGTTTGTCAAATGAATTACATTGTTAAATATAATGTGTTTTGCCACGACAACCACTGTTTATTGATTTGACTTTAAACGTAAACTACTACTACTACTATGGCAGGTGTAGCTTAAACAGTCATTCCTGACATTTTAATTGATTTTTTTTTGTAGTTTTACAGGGAATTCTTCGGTCTAGTTTTATTGTAAATGCTTGTTTAGAGTTTTATAACTAGTTGTTTAATGTGGTACAGGGGTTTTACTTTCCATTAGAGGTGTCGAGCAATTAAAAAAATGTATTAAATTAATTATAAGCTCTCTGATAAATCGATCTAAATTAATCATGCACATTTTTTGCTATAAGTGTTTATGGCAAAACTGTTTTAGCACTGTTCCTGTGCAGTAATGGTCAACAATCAGTAAGGAGCTGTTTAATACAATGTACATACAAGTATGGTTGCAGGGATTAACCGGTTTGACTATTAACCGCAGTGGAAAACATTGCGGTTATTCCACCGTTAAGACTTCCCCAGCACCGCAGAACGAATCCGCCGGAACCAGAGACATTATAATAGCTTGACCCGCACGGACAAAAACAATAACTCGACCCGTTCACATCACCCAGGTGTCCCAATACTTTTGTCCCCCCATGGAACATGCTCACATTCTCGTGCACCAATGTCCATGAATCTTCGCAGTTAGATAGGGCTCGGTGACACCTTTCCAACGACCCCTCGTTCACCTTTTTAAAAAGCTATTTTAACTGCATTTTTAAGTTAAACAGTGTCATTTATGTTCAAGTCATCAGGAAGGTCTGAGTTAATTTCTCTCGCTAAAAAAAAGATACAAACTGAAAACATAAACTTTTTTGACTGTGGTGTATTCAGAAGGCAGCAGTAACCTCTGTCTGTGCAGCTTACAGATATTTACAGACAGTTAGAGATTACTTTTATTTTACAAATTAATTTTGAAAATCAGTTCACATAAAATAACCGTGATAATAGTGAAACTTAAACTTTAATAGTGAAGATTTCTCAGACTATAATCGGTAATAGTTACATTTATATAGCAACTTTCACAAAGCCAAGATTGCTTTACAAAGCAAAAAAAAAGAAGGGAGAATAGGAAGTCAGGAGTTGAGTAAGGTAGGGAGGAGCAAGGCTGTGGAGAGTTAAACTGAACCAAGATGGTACCAGTCAGTGGAGAACCCCCCTAATAGACCCACAATGAGTGGATGACATTTTGAATGATTATCAGAAATCTGGGTAATTCATTGTCATGATAAATAATTTTTTGTCTGACCCCTGTATCGAGCCCGGTTCACTCTGTAACTCCTAGGTCGACCTTGAAAACGTCTGGGGAACACTGTGAGGCTTTGATTGCTCTAATTAAATATCTCGTGTCTGATTTTGATTTTCAGAGGCAGGCCGTCACAGAAGTCGCGGCAGAGGACGAGTGACTCACATGGCTCGCACAAGAGACGCTCTCGATCCAGAGACAAGAGACACAGTCGCTCACGCTCGCAGTCCAGGTGAGATCACGGGCGTAAATCCAAAAAAACTATTTAAAAAAAATTGCACTCTACTGTGAAAAGTATGTATGTACACCCAAAATAATTGTGTAAGTAGAAAAAAAAAAAACTAAAGCAAGAAATCCATTTAGAGACAGTTGAGATCCACCTCCCCTTCCTCACAGTGGTTTGGCCCACTGCCTGTTCCCCCTCCCCTTCCTCACAGTGGTTTGGCCCACTGCCTG
>JBBJLR010000087.1:10580329-10593836 GCA_037577145.1 Brachypetersius gabonensis
TGTGTGTGTGTGTGTGTGTGTGTGTGTGTGTGTGTGTGTGTGTGTGTGTGTGTGTGTGTGTGTGTGTGTAAATACATGTGTGTACTTATTTATATAACGGTGCTTCACCATTACTTTGTCTGTTTCGTCCATTATAACTTTTCATGATATTCACGAAGTTCCATGAAGTGTCATGATTATGGGTTTCCTGTGAAATCCACCTTTATTACTCCAAACCAGTAAACTCTTCTCTCTCCTCTCTCTTTTCCAGAAGGAGCTCAGTCTGCCCAGGAGAGGGAGCTTGTAAGTAAACCTCACTCGCCCAAATGTATTTCCAGCACGTACAGCAGGACTGTTAAAAAACAAATCACTGCCTCTGATCACCTTACACTCACCTGGAAGTCTGGAATAATTCTAAAGTGGTTAAATGTCCAGTCATTGGTCAGTAAGTGCAGAATTCCTGAACGAAGCCATTGTTGTAATTATAATACCCGTATTTTAATATGCATCATATTTGAATATTGCAAGCATTTTTATGTTTTACAAACAATTGGTCAAAAATCTAATAACACATTGTTCTGGATATTATATAACATTCATCCCTACAAGCGATTTTATCCAATAGGTTTTCTAACTTTTCTGTTATATAGGAGGCTTGTAGAATTTACTTGTATAGTGTTTAAATACACAAACTACAGTAAACCCCCAAAATTCACGGGGGTTATGCTCCAGCAGCACCTGCATATAGTAAAAATCTGCAAATATGTCATGTGATAAAAAATGAAAACCCTAAAAAAATGCCTATTTTAAAGTGTAAACCCTAAAGATGCCCCCAAATATGCTCCCAAAACACTTGAATTTAATTTTAAACTAATGTTACAGTAAACCTGTATCTGTACTGTTCAGTTTAAGTGCTGTCTCCCGCAGTGCTAGAATGTAAATAGTGATGTTACCCTTGTATAGACTCAACTGGAATTCATGCAGCTTCTTTTCTTTGGCATAAGCAGGTAAATACAGTAATAAATTCATTTAATTTACAGTAATAAAATACAGGCTTTAAGAAGAACAAAACGAAAAACAGGAGAACACTTGAGACGCTCCACAGTCCAATTTTGGACTGCAGCTGTGTCAAAGGGCAGCAGCCAATCAGCAGCAAGGAAAAATAAATAACGCTCTCGGATTGGCTACTTTCAAACCTCCCGTCTCTGAGTACAGCGGTGTTTCACCGTCCCAAGACGCCTTTCTTTGTGTTTCTGTCCACAAAACAAAACATTTATAGTTATATTTTATATGGAAATGTAGCTGATTTATGTTAATATTTGTTACAAAATTAGTAAATTATATTTTTCTTAATAATTTAGCACAAAAAAATTAGAAAAATTAAATATTGCCACAAAAAAGGAACAAAAAATGCAGAGGATATTTCTGCGAACAACTATTAGTTTGGTTCTTAGAAAAAAAAATCTGTGAACTGTATATAGTTTTAACATGTTTAAGCTCATCGTGATGCTCTGTAAGCGAAGTCTGGTCCAGAGCAACAGATCTGTTGTCTGTCCTTTTGAGATTGTGCTTCTCAGCAGTTTGCTGTGTGTGTGTAAATGGTTTTCCCAATTAGAGAGACAGAAAAGATGCTTTTTACCTCCATTGCCCTGCTGGGATTCATCTACTCAGCGTAATGCAGATTCACTGTTTTCAGTAGAATCGCCTGGAAACTCCTCAGTTCAGCTTTTTTGGGAACAGCATATGGTGTGAGTTGTATCAGTTGATGTGAGGTGGCTTCATTTCATCTGAAAGATTTGTAGGGTTTTGTGAACCTCACTCTGTCTGAGATGGTTTGGGTGGAATCGCTTCTCTTCTCTGCTTAGAGTGTTTTCACATCTAGTCCTCTTTAAAGGAACTGAACTCCTGCTCCAGAACGTGGACCAGCAGAAAGCGCCGTTTGTACCCAGTTCAACAGGACAATAGTATGAGTGTCCATAACTGTTCACTGCTTAACCTTACTTGTTTCCTTAAGTGAAAGGAAAGGTTTGGTGAAAGGTTTTCATGCCCTCTATACACACTAATTCCTTCCTACAGCCCTGGGGGCTAAGGCTAAGGCTAAGCCCCCCTTGTCTGTCCTAGTGACGTCCCTGTTTCACAAAAGGCATACACACCGGTTCGAAGACCCGTTCTCGGCCCCTACAGTGCAATTCGGCTAGTTATACATCCGCGCTAAAATATCAAGGTGAAAATCATCATAGGTTACGTAGTATAGACCCAGCTCCCAACCCAACTTTGCGAATAGATTAACGGCGATATTTTTTGTATCGCCCGATAAGAGTATTACGTTAACGGCGATAACGGCCCACCACTAGTATAAATATTATCTGTACCTATATTATGTTTATACTATATATTTATATTAATATATTTGTATTAATACTGGGCAACCATTACATTTTTTAATTGTGATTAATCGCAAGGTTTTATGCAAAAATCAATCATGAATTCAAAAGTAGTGAATTGTGCTCTTAAAGTACTGCTGTATGAACAGAAGCGCAATAACATTTGGTTTAAACACTTTAAACTAATAGGGAGCTGTTTAACAGCAGTGTTCCCTTTAACACAGTCATACAGTTACAGTTAAAATATATCTGTAAATCTCAACTGAAACATTAATGTAATCAGATCTAATTATAAACCAAAGCTATTCACCACCGCAGGGTGTTCAGGTTTTATCTAGTTTATCATAGTAAAACAAGTTCCTCTCAGAGTCCAGAGCATTATAGCAGCTGTAAAGGTGACCGACTCCATATGAAAGTCATTGTATCTGAAAGCAATCATATAATATTGACAAAAGTAGTGGGACACCCGCAAAAACGAGCCGACATGTAGAGTCACGTTCTATGCGCATCCAGGAGCCCAATAAAGCAACAAACTTGCAAATAAAAGGATTTTAAAAAACCAACTGGGTTAACATGCCATAAAACAATTGTTGCCATTAAGTAAATAATGCGTCAACGTGATCATTTCCGCCCTCTGGGACGCAATGCAAACGTGCTGGCATCTGAGTCAGACATGTGGTTCAATCCCCAGTGTGAAGAATATATTTATATTTGTTTGTTTTTAAATATAAACTGTTTTTGCACTTAAAACCAACTCTGGTTTTATAGCAACCACACAAACACAGTTCACATTTTCTCAAGGAAGGACATCTAATCTTCTCTTACCGAACAGAGAGCTGCATCAGGTCACCCATATAAAAACTCTCCGTCCATTCTGACAGCATGAGATCCTCTGAGAAAAGTCCAGGCTCCTCTAGCTCCCCCTAGTGCTCCTGAAGACAATTGCAAGAATCGACTGTGATTGATTGAGTCAGAGTCAGAGTGAGAAGAAGCCCCTCTTCTGCACACACTCTGAGACAAAGAGGAGTCAACAGGAAGGCCTGGGAGGAAAAGCGTTAGACTGAGCCTGAGATAAAGCGAGGGCCAACATCAGAGCGGCTTTTCTTCAGGACCTGAGAGGATTCAGAACTCAGGCCAAGTTTGCCAGTACAGTCAGATGAAAGTCTCTGTGTTGAACTTCACTGTTTCTGTTGTTGTTGTTGTGGACTGGCTTCCAGGGAGTTGTGTAATCTCTTTTTAAAGGAGAGGTTTCACCACTGCACTGTCATCCACACCTGCTGAGATCTAAAAGTCTGGGCCAAAAGACTCTGGCCGTAACACACACTGAGGGTTTCCGATATTGCTTCCTTCTGAAGGGCTGATCTGGTCAGAACATGGACCTCGAGTGTCATTTTTCTGTTTTTGCTTTCAATCGGATCTGCCTGTTTAGCTATTGGTTAAAAATGTTAGATTTTTTTTTTTTGCTAAAAAGTATAGCTGCTGCTTTGTGTGTGTGTGTGTGTGTGTGTGTGTGTGTGTGTGTGTGTGTGTGTGTGTGTGTGTGTCTGAAATAGGTCAGACAGGTTTGTTTTCATCTGTTTATATTAAGCCCTCACTGCTGTCTATTTTTGTGGTGGCACTCATGGCTTGTGCTGGTGATCAGTGTTGTGAAAAGATATGACTCGCGAGAGTTCAGCTGCAGTTCTGGAGGACAGGCACCCAACACGCACCCGACACATAATTAAACACACATCCCACACACAACCTACACGCACCCAACATAAAATAAAACACACGTCCAACACACATCAACACACATGTCCAACACATGTTAACACGCATCCAACAACTATCTTACACGCATCCAACACGCATCCAACACACATCAAACACATGTCAACACGCGTCCCAACACACTTCGACTAGCAAACCTGGGATTAAAACCCACAGCCTTCTGATTACGGGAGCTACTCCCCATCCACCAGGCCACTAGCTGCCCCAAACGTATTCTTGGTAGCTGGTAAATGTTGACTAGCTTTCCATTCCAAAGCCAAAATCAACTTAGTTAGTTAAAATAATAAAAACTTGTTTTTTTTTCTGGAAATATAGGTGAAATATATTGGGTGGAAAATATAGGAACAATAAAAAGTGGAACATTGCAATCAATTCTGCTTTTGTGAAATTGTGTGGGTGGTGGTGGCGTACTGGGTAGGATACTTGCCTCTAGACCAAGAGGTCATGGGTTCGAATCCTACCTTCAGCATACCATCACTGGGTCCCTGAGCAAGACCCTTAACCCCAGGTTGCTCCAGGGAGACTGCCCCCTGTAGTTAGGAAATGGAAATCGCTTTGGATAAAAGCGTCTGATAAATGCCGTAAATGTAAATGTAAATTGTCGTTGTCTTCATTCCTGAACCTTTTTCTCGTTCGGGTGAAGTCGACGGGTCTTCAGGCGATCCAGACCTGATGGAAAAAGTGCATGGAATAAAATCAGCATGTTGATTTTTATTGGCCTTTTGTGGCTGTGATTTATGATTATGTTCAGCCTGACTGCAGCGCAGGTCCCATATGATGAATGGGTTATTCACAGCTGGGCTGATGGAGTTCAGAGAGAGAGAGGGAGAGAGAGAAACAGGGAAGACAGAGACAGAGAGACACAGAGTGAGTCAGTACAGCAGTCAGATGGCCGGTTCGGTCCCCAGCGTGGCGGATGGTGTTATGGACACACAGAGCTCGTCTCTCTGAGCCTTCTGGTTCGTTTGCTAAATGTCAGTGAGAGGTGACTCATGCTGTGTGACGGGTGTCGAATCGGGTGTTTAGTGTCTGCACAGACTGTTATGATGCGAGGGAGAAGATTGTCTGTGGTGCGGAACCTCTTCACCTCAACCCTGTCAACAGTGGGGGAGCTGCTGTTTCTGTAATGACCTAATTTTCCTCAGATCATTGACTTTAAATTAGTGTATACAGGAGGTCCTCGGGTTACGACAGTCTCTACATACATGGTCAATTTGAGTTTACGGCGCTCACTCCCATAAAAAATTGAGACGTTAGTGTTTCAGTTTACGCCGTTAGTGCCGTCCTTATGGACTACGTGGGTGAACTAGTTTGATTGCGTGTGGTGGATTGTTTTTTATTTTTCCCCTCAATGTATTAGCTCATATTTGTGATTGCTGTAACCATTACTGAAATAAGAGATGCTGGAAGTCTGTAATGTTGAAGTCTGTAAAGTCATATACCCAAATTAATTTACATTTTTAAAAACTTTTACAACAAAAACATGTGATTAATTTTGATTAATTAATTAGAGCTTGTAATTAATTAGATTAATATTTTTCATCACATTCCCACATTTAATAAAAACACTGCTGTAATCGACACTCTCACAATGAGACCAGTTGGATGGTGAAACACTACTAGGGGTGGGCGATATAACTAAAATCTTCTATCACAGTAGAAGCAATTTTCTACCTCGATAACGATAAATATCACAATATAGCAATTTGTATCTGGGAATGCATAAATAAAAATTCAAACACAAAGAAACTGTTTTATCTAATGTGATTTTATTTAAACTGTGAATTGCAGCATTACTTTAAGTAAAAAAACAACCATACTGTTTCTCATTTGCTTTGGACCCTGCTGCTTATACAACAGTGCGACTTATCTATGGATGTTTACAGCTAACGGTCACCAGGGGCGCACTATCAAGGAAGCGCAAGAGCGAGACAGACAGGTTACGAGGGCAAAACTAACCAAATGAGCCCAAATACAGTAAGAGAGACACAAGGATTAATGACGGACTTTTCTGGGATAGTAGGCTGGTTATTTTGATTCAGTAAACGAATGCATTACTGCACCTTTACTGACAAACCAAAGTACAACTCTTACAGTTTCACACACATGAGCCAACAAACACACAGTTCTTTTACACACACTTCAAACACACCATACAATACTTTTATACCACACACGTCTCCTAACACTAACTCAACACACATACAAACTAACTCACTCAGACTACCTACAGCTCTCACTCTCACGGCTTCTGCTCAACACACACTCGCCCTACCTCTGACTCCTCTCACACTCCAACGTCTCTCTCCTCGCTCTATGCTCCTCCTACACTGCGTAACAAGGACGTCCTCTTCAAGCTTGGAGGCGGGACATCCTGAAGTGATCCTCCAACAGGAAAATTTGTAAGCGATCAGCCAATCACGAGTATTCTCTTTGGTTCACATCATCTCGGGAGCCTATAGCGAGTTTGATAGGACAAAGGACGGGAAGAAAACTCGGCACGTAACACTGTTTTCGGAAAAGATGCTGGTTATTTTTATTAAGTTAACCGTGTTACTGCATCCTTACTGCCGTGTTACAGGCAAGCATTTTTAAAAATGAATTAAATGTAGCCATTTAACGTTATTGCCTCGTCAAGCGCTGTAAGCTTTGTTTTTTGTTATACTGCACCACTACAGTACTATGACTGCAGTGCACTGCACGAAAGCTGTTCGTCATGTCAAAGATGTGAAAGTTTGATTGATTGCGCCTTATAGTCTGGAAATTACGGTACCTAACGTGCAACGTCATGTGATCCCTACCACAATTAAGATGATAGACCAAAATCTCTATCGGTTGACAAATTTCTACCGGTATATCGCCCAACCCTAAACACTACTAGAAGTTCCTCAAATGTCATTATTGCCATTTTTTTGAGAGAATGAGAGATTTTTTTTCTTTGAATTATTCAAGTTCTATAAACGCTGCATCTTTTCTCTTATTCTGATGTTTTTTTATTTCCTTTAAAATGATTTATTTAGAAATGAGGAGAAATATTGTAAGCACTTCTTAAAAACAAAGGCTAAGCTGTTCAGTTCAATACTTGCAGCTAGAAAAGATAAAACCTGAGAAACTGAACCCTTATTTTTTCTGTGCTTGTATAAATTGTACATTGAATAACAGTGTCTCCCACTCCTCAGGTAAAATAAAATTGCTTGTTTCCTCTCTTCCTCCCTCCTTTGGTATTTTGGTTAGTAAATATCGACCCTTATGAAGTGTTTTGGTGGAAAACACTTGGTGTGGATACACAAATGATCCCCAGGCTGTGAATGTTTCCGCTGTGTTCTGGCTCAGAGCCTCCCTGGACGTTAATGGAGTGTCTCGGACGAGGCGAATATGCTGCTTGTGTAATATGAAGGAATGTCTGGCGCCTGGCCCGGTTCTGTGGGGCTGTTATGGGTGTTTAACTGGCTTCTCTTCTTGGCACCTCAACCTGCTTCTCTTTAATTTGATGTGTATCGTTTCAATATTCGAGATTCTTTGTCACATGTGTAGTTATGACACGCAGAGAAACGCTTCCTGAGCTGCTACTTTTTTATGGCTGTGCAACATTATACAATATGTAGTAAAAACTAATCAAAAATCGGCCGCGTCCAGACGGACACAGTGTTTCTGAAAACGGAGATGTTTCTGAAAACAGAGGTGTTTCTGCGCGTTTTGTACTTTCGTCCACACATAAACAGCATTTTGGTTCGGTGTGAAAATTGAGGTGAAAAGTGGCGATTTCTGAAAGCTTGGTTTCTGCGTTTACTTTTGGATGAGAAAAACGCAGATTTAGAAAAACAGAGCATTTGGCGTCAGACTGTGCGCCGCTCAGGAGGAGTATCTGTCCCTCCAGTATGAAGGACAGACACGTCAGAGTCGATTCGGATGCTGTTATATTCAACACAGACCGTCTCTGGTAGTGATGTCCCCCCTCCAAGGCTTCTGATCGGTCACCAGTGCTGTACGGTTTAAGGTTACATCACCACCTGCTGCCCTGGCGTGCTTTAGACGCATTGGACCAGATTAGCACAGCAGTGTAAACAGAAGAAATGATGGTTATGAAATAAGACCGAGATGAAACATGTCAATGAAAGATGAAATATGACGACGTCACCTGCAATTGTCCATTTGTGCATTTATAGTGTTTATTGTGTAGAATTGAACTTAAACATGCAATACCACTAGAGGTTGCCATTGGACTAGTAGTTGTGGGTCTTTTATTTTGACACTGGGTGTGGTTTTTCCCGATCAGCTTGTTATACCAAAGACTCACAGCTGGCCCGAGAACTGACATTCATAGGTTCAAGTGTTTGTCACTGGCATTTAAATAGAGAGATTTGTGTTCACTCCGTTATTGGTTCTCCCTCACTTTCCCCCTGGTGTTGAGTTAATTTAGGTTCTGTGTTTTCAGGCCATTGTGCATTTTACTTAAAGACTACTTATAAATAAAGAAAAAGCAAAAGAGGAACATGGAAGTCTGCTTTTGTGCCTCCTGCCTAAGCAAGCTCAGCCCCAATGTGACGATAAGGACAATAATTTTGCCAGTGATTATGAAAAACTTGGCTTCATGAGTGGGGTTTAAGTCCTGGGTTGTGTTTATTGTACTCTGCAGTAACACTGAATGGTTTTAAAGCTTGAAATGTGCAGCGAGGTGAAGCTTCTGAGTTCCCAGCATGTTTACAATCTGGGCATGATCAGGAATGACCCCGGGAAGTCTCTCTCAGTTACTTGTGACTTAATAAACTCGATGTCAAACCAGTTTTAGAAGATGAAACAAATTTTTTATTTATTCTCATGATTCTAAAGTACTTAATTCGTCAGGCTTGTCAAGTAGTTTGTGTATAACAGACACTGGACTGGAATGGGTTCACACTCAGAGAGACGCTTTTAAAATAAACTGCATCTTATATTTTTCCAGAGCTGTAGATAAATATTCTGTATATACAGAATAAAATCTGTACTATGAGGGGCCACAACAGGCAGCCTATGAAAATACAGAAATGTACACAGAATTATAACATAATTATTATCTGGGTTTTCATTCATCTGGCTCGTACTTTGCAACCATTTTGCTAGTTGTTCTACAAAAAAGATCTGGGTTTGTTTTCTTAGGATATAGTTTGACTGTCGTCAACCATTTAAGTCTTTTCCCAGATCTGTTTTCAGGTCTTTTCCAGAGTTTTCTGCTTTCTCAGGCCAAAACTATGTTGGGATTAAGCAGATTAACTGGTCTCCAAGCACTTTTGTTTGGACTGAGCTAAACCTAAAGCTTGCGCAAACGTGTAGGTTTAGAACAACGAACCCGTCTGACATCAGGGTTCCCTGCCGAACCGTGTCGGTGCCTGTGAGTGGAGTTCTGAGGAGTTCTGCTGGGTTTGACCAGTATATGGGCTGTTTCTGACTGCTATATCAAGTCAAGTCAAGTCAACTGGAGCTTTATTGTCATCCCAGACATTCAGTACACAGTGAGAAATATTGTTCTCCTGGACCATCACAGCAACCCAGAACACAACACACTCAGACAGACCAACACTGAGGGTCAAAAAAGGGGGAATTAATTATAATTAAACCTTGAAATGTATAATATATCTCTGAATGTGCTGCACCTAAAAACTAAACAATTATAAAAATACTACGGGGGGACTATAACGATACAGTATTGTATACAGACTTATAATATAGATATAATATGTATGTATATACGTTATATATTTATGCATATATGCACACCTACATACTAGGGTTGTCAAAAAAAACGATTCTCAGATACTAATCGATACTAAAATTTAATATTGAGTTCGATATCAGTTAGCACTGGTATCTATACTTAAATGCCAGTTTTACATCTGCTGGTTCACGGAAATCAGCAACAGAGTACAACAATTTTCAGGCTTTGCAGCGGGCAGCCCCTACCCCGGCGACCTGAAGGACCCAATGTTTACATGACAGCCCTGTCACTTGGCACTTGAACAACCTAGAGCCGCAAAATTTTACACGGACCCTCAGCTCCCCCAGACCTATCGAACATGGCCAGTGGCGAAGCTCTCCTCCCTTCAGAACCGGCATGTCAGTCCCAAGAGCACAGACTTTCCGATCTGTGACTGCCGGTAGATCTTCATGAGACCTTTCCAACGAGCCCTCGTTTTCCCCCTAGCCCACGGTTATCCTGAGTTATTCGCGCCAAACTTTTCCCCATTAGTCTCTACGGAGGGAAAAAAGCTTTGTACGTCTTTAAATGCACTGCCAAGTTCTGAGTCGGCTAATAATAATAATACATTTAATTTATAAAGCACTTTTTAAAATACCCAAAGACACTGTACAATTAGGAGTAGACAAACAAAACGGAGCATTTTGTTTGTGTACTCAAAACCTAGCGCTGCAAAAAGTTACAGGGACTCTCTTTGCAGAGAACCGGCATGACTGCCTCTGAGCACACTTTAATTTTATTAGTAAAAAGTTCCTGTGTTTGTTTTTTCGCCCCTTGTAGTATCAAAAATAGTATTGAGTGTACTATATCGGTGTTAATGTGCTGCGTTAATGTGAGACTCTTATCGGGCGATAAAAAAAATCTATTCACAAAGTTAATCTATTCACAAAGTTGGGTTGGGAGCTGGGTCTATACTACGCAAGCTATGATGACTTTCACCTTGATATTTTAGCGTGAATGTATACCTACTATGAAACAGGGACGTCACTAGGACGGACAGACAAGGGGGGCTTAGCCTTAGCTTTAGCCCCCAGGGCTGTAGGAATGAATTAGCGTGTATAGAGGACTGAAAACGTTTCACCAAAACTTTCCTTTCACTTAAGGAAACAAGTAAGGTTAAGCAGTGAACAGTTATGGACACTCACAGTATTGTTCTGTTAAACTGAGTACAAACGGTGCAACCAGAGAACGAGAGCACTCCGGTTGCTACTTGCTAACAAGCAGCGCTGTGTAGCTTCGCCTGGATCCTAATGCTAATTATAGCCACAATTAAAAATACATATTTTAGCCATATTACAGTGTTGTGTACAATGTACCAGTATTGTAGTACAACAGACTAGAAAAACAGTGCAGATGTATAATGTCCCTTTGTGCTGATGTCGGTACCCTGGTAACCAAATGTATGAGCTTTGTTACAGTACAGGTCACTTGGCAATGCAAATAACAATCAATTCTGGGGTCACTGATTTGTTTGCGGTCTTGTGATCAAGCATTACTGAAAGGTTTTGCTGGACAGGCGTTGTGAGGGGTCTTATCACATGAAGTCACAGAGAACGTGTTGGGTTTCATAAAGATGACTCAGCTTAAGCGCAAGCTTTCAAGAACATTACAGTCAGCTTCTTTACTAAAGTCACACTCACCTTTGAATTTAGGCGCCATCTGGCACCCTCCGCTGTGGCCCACAGATTTAATACTCAGACGACTCAAATCATGAACAAAACGGTCAAAATCTTTAAAATCTTCCTGTACTGGAAGCTTCCTGACTGGCTCCTGACTTGGACGCGCAGGTGTATCGAAAAAAACGTAGAACGTTAAATTGCAGCAGAATATTATTATTTGGTGGAGAACTTAAGAGAAGGTCCTTCATGCTCGTTTTAGCAATCGTGTTTTTAACATATTTAACCCTTTTAACTCATTTCACGCATTTAACTCATTTAACCCTTTTAACACATTTAACCCATTTAAGTCTTTTAACCCATTTAACACATTAAACTAATTTAACCCATTTAACTAATTTAACCCATTTAACTAATTTAACCCATTTAACCCATTCAACCCATTTAACACATTTAACCCATTTGACTCATTTAAATCATTTACCCCTTTAAACCCATTTAATCCATTTAACAAATTTAACCCATTTGACTAGTTTAACACATTAATCTCATTCACCAAGCTAGAAATGTCACTAGATACACTAACTGTTCCTAACTGGTTCTTGGATGCATGGTTGCAGGCGAAATAAGGAAAAAACATTTAATTGGTGTCGAATATCATTACGAGCAGGTTCTTTGAGCTCTAAGAAAGCCTGGTCTGAGGACTGTTTGGGCTCCCTAGTGTTTAGAGTGTACGCAGATCTTTATAGAATCCATCCTGGGCTCTGCTGACGTAAGGGGCTTCCTCTGGCGGAGGAGGGGCCGGACGGGGCAGTGTGTGTGTGTGTGACCGAGGAGGGGGTGAGTGAGGGAGGGGAGGAGAGGAGAGGAGAGCAGAGCCATTGTCCAGCCTCCTGAGCTCCACAGGCAGCTCGGCTCGCGGACAGTCTCATCTGACAGCTGGTGGTGGGAGTTGAAGGACCGAGAAACCAGGGGCTCCCCCAACCCCCCCCCACCCCTCCTTCCCGCTCGGCTCAGAGCCCCGGCGCTCCGCGGCAGAGCCTTCCTCTCTCGGCTCTTTGTGGCAGCGTGAAGGCTGCTGCGAGGCGAAGCGAGGGGGGGAGTATCATGTGCACAATAGAGCGGGCGAGTTCAGAGCTGCAGCCATGAAAGCCCAGCGAGAGAGGCTGAGGATCCCAGGGCTGACTCTGGAGTGAGTATCCTCTCTGTCTTCTCCCCCATATCTTCTCGCTCGCCTGTGTCGTTTCGGCTGATGGCAGTGGCAGACATCTTCATTTATGCGTCACTGCTGTCAACGCGCGGCGTCCCCACCTTCCGCAGCATGTGTCAGGAGGTAAACACGGCCAGGCCGGCTGGTCATAGCGCAGCACCAGCTGAGGACGGGCTGCCTCATCATGCTGGTCTGAGACCAGCCCTGAGGTCGTCTGACGCACAAAACAAGGTTAGAGCTTGCGTAGGGAGTCCTGATCTCGAATCAGTGTGAAAGGACAGTGGCCTGGAGCCGAGGGGACTGCAGCAGCTGCATGTACGATGAGAACAGATGCGGTTTAAGTCTGAATTGTCAAGTCTGGAACCTCAATGTTTCTGTTTTCCACCATGTTACTGGAGCATCAGCCTCCAGTGCCAAAACAGATAACCCCTCTGAGCATCTGCATCATGTCCTCCGACTCCTGGCACATCTGGGGAAGGTTCTTTTTTATTTAAATGTAAATAAAAGAGCTGATCTTGTCTATAGAGGTCACAGGAGACACAAGTTTATGTCTGTGCTGTTGCTTCACAGCTAGTGCTGCTAAGGACACGGTCCACGCTAATCTCCTGACATTTCAGTTCGGCACTTTCAGCTGACATGATTGGTTTAATTTGCTCGTCAATACACACATGGATTCTGCGCCACCAGGCATTCAAATTCACACAAGGCCTTTAAAAAAAAAAAACACATGAGCAGACAGACGGCATGCTGCAGCGTTTCAAACAGTCGGTCTGTGTCGGGTTATACGGGGACTAAGGCTTTAAAATGTTTATAT